>JASAMV010009273.1:0-83075 GCA_030248065.1 Rhynchonema sp. JSB1_4
TACACATGGCCTATCTTTGAGGCAAGCTTCGGCTCACAATTGGGTGCGTGATTCAATGATTCAACGTCTCTTCTTCCCCAACCTCACACTCTCACCACAGGGCCGACTGCAATGTCAACGTCAACTGCGTTTGGCTGTGTATCAACGCGGTGTAGCACCCAGCCTCAGATCAGTGGTGTGGAGACATTTGCTCAATGTGTACCCGGAGGCCATGACCGGTTTGTTGTTCTGCTGTGATGCGCCCTCCTGTGAAACATCAACTTCCTTGTCTGCGACTTCGCGATCGGTGCTACCTTCCTTGGTCACTACCTCGTGATTGTTTGTGTTTCGAGATTTACTGATATTTTGATCACCACCGGGCTTTTCATCACGTGTCTGGAAACTTCTAATTCCGTTGTCGAAATCTGGGGCATCAGCCAAATTCTGAATTATCGTCATTCAAATCAATAAGCAAGGCAGATGTCGATCTCCCAGTTTTGATACTGACTGGCCGGCTTCCTCTGTTATCAACTATTTGAAACATCAACACCAACTTTGAGGTGAACAACGCATGAACTACATTCGTCTGTTGAGCGGCCAATATCAACAACAGAAACAGTGTTGGCAGTCACGACTGCGTAGTGGACGCAGCACGGAGGAACTTAGGATTATCGCCAATGCTGTTCGGAAGGATGTGGTGAGTTGAGTCTTGAGTTGTAGAAATTATTTTTTTAAATTTGTTTCGTTGTTTTTTGCGAGTTACAGTGCTAAGCCAAATAACGATTCAGTAATTGGAAAGAGTGCTCACCACCACCAGAATTTGTGGTTAATTTGAAACATTTTTGTCGGACGTTTGCCTGCCAAATGGGGTGCACTTGGTGTTCAATGACATGGCATCAATTACAATCATATTTGGAGAGTGCAGGATAATGTCTTAAGTGTTTTTTTTTCGAAAATAGGAATTACTCTTTTTATGTTTCTTGTGTTTGGGTGGAATTTTCGAAACGGTGTAAAGGTCAGTTGGGCGTAAAGGTCGGCGTAAAGTTCGGTCGAAAGCTCGGTCGGCGTAGCTCGATGTAAACGTGAAACATTGCCTGTTATTAACGTGGAATGTTTCAAGTTTACACCGAGGTCTATCACACTGAGCTGTCGACCGAGCTTTCCACCGACCTTCACACCCAACTGACCGTTTCGAAAATATCACCCTTTGTCGGAGTCGCAGGAAGCAATTATTGCGAACCTGCTTGCTGAGGTTTGTGCTCAATCCCCCACGAAGCTTTTTTGTTCAGCCTTCATGCTTGTGGAGCAGGAGTTCAATAGCAAGTTCAACTGACAATATTCACTGTGCTTGTTAGTTATCAGCATCATGCCCATCAGGCATCACATATCGGAAGCATACCAGTCAGGCAGCTGCCTTATTTTTTTGATATTGTTTTTTTGCAAGTAGGGATTATTCGATTGGTTGGTCGATCACAACTCGCTGCTGTTACATTATTATGTTGGAAAGTCGAATATTGTATTCTGTGTGAATAGGCCGCTCTACTTCATAATATAGCCGACATTCTCTATCTCACAGGTGCGCACCGATCGCCTGCTGCAGTTCTACGCGGGAGACGAGAATACCAACCCCAATCTGCTATCCCTATTCAACATCCTGACCACATACGCATTATGCCACCCGGATGTCACCTATTGTCAGGGCATGTCTGATCTTTGCAGCCCGCTGCTCTATGTCATGCAGAATGAGGCGCAGGTATATTGCGGGCGGGGAGGGGATTGATGAGCATTCGGTTTGGGTTGTGGTCGGAATGATTTCTTTTATTTAGTTCTGTCTGAATACCATTCAGTGATGAGCAAAATTGGCTTTGTTGTTCTCAGCGTTCCAGTGTTGGTCGCTTTTTGCACCATGGCAGTGGCATGGCAGGTATAAAGTACCGTATCCTCTCGTTTCAGTGAACTGTTATTTTACGTAGTAAGGTGTAAGTTGCGGTTTTAAAATATGTTTGAATGATATTCTCGTTCCCCATTTATCTTTGATAGCGTTCAACTCCCTCGCACAGTGTTCTTTGTGGTGGACAGTAAAGTTTGTCCCGCATAAACGACTCAAGGTCAGGCTTCGCACATCCTGGTTTTTACAAACAGCTGAGTAGTCGAACTTCTCGTACGGACATCAATTTCGTCAAAGCGGCTGCACCATACTTTGTGTGTTCACACAGGTCTACATCGCCTTCTGTGCGCTGATGCGCCGAGTCAAGCCAAACTTTTCATGCGATGGCCGATCGATGACACGCAAATTCCAGCATCTGTCCGAGCTGCTGCAATTCTATGACCCAGTGTTCTTCGAGTATTTGAGGGAGATGCACACTGATGATCTGCTGTTCGCTTATCGGTTGGTGCAGAAGGGATGTGTAGCAGTGTTATTATTTATTTCTTATAAATGTGAGTAAGATCTATACTAATAGAGTAGTAAAAGCTGCATATATAGTTTCGGACCCTCTCATGAGACTATATATGTCACAATGCATCCGGGTCCTCATCAGTCAATGAGATGCATTGCTCCCAGGGTTGGAGGTGGAAGTTTTCCATTTTAGTTTTTGAGAATTTCAGTAGTTTGTGTTTTATTACTCTTCTCGGAAAGTTTTTGCTGCATGGGTAGTTACTTATCGATTGTTTTTGTCCAACAGTGTTTTATGCTCTCGTCATGTTACCCGTATTGTCAGTAAGTGAAGTAGGTCGCTGAGAAATACGTTGACCGAAACATTTTGTTTGCTTTGCTGCGACCGGCATCACACTTGGTGAATGGCCTATGACCCTATGGGCGCATTCGTACATTTATTCTCTTTCATCAGCCGACAAACCTTGAAATCTCATCAAGCATGGATTTTTTTAACCAAAATTGGTAGCTTTTTAGCTACTAAATTTTTTGAAAAGCTAGTAAATTTTCAAATTTAGTAGCCTAAAAGCTACTAAATTTAGTATTTTGGCCAAAAAAGCTGGTAAATTGGAATTTCAGCGGCAAAAAAGCTACTAAATTTTTGATTTTACTAGCTTCTTGCTACCAGCCCATTTTGAAAAAATAAACCCTGTCATTAAGGCACAAGTGGTGCCGTGGTGACCAAGACAAAGTCGAATTGATCACCGAGTCTGATGCCTGTCCCGTGATGGTCACTCCCCATGCAGTGAGTGTTCGTTATAGTGGCCCAAGCGGTTTCGATGCCGATATTGTCACTATAGGGAGGGTAGACTGTACTACGATCACGATGCGGTGGTACATGTCTCTCAAAATCAACGCATTGGCCTTCTAGCTGGCTGTTGCTGGAGCTCAAACGCGAGTTCACCTTCACGGACAGTCTGCGCGTGCTGGAAGTGATGTGGGCCTCATTGCCACCCGACTCGCCACAGGCAATGTTGCCCATTTATGAGGTGGACTTGATGAATTGTCAGGTATGTGGACGGGGTGGACGCTATGGAAATTTGAGATTTAAGAAAAGTTATCACATGTTTTGTTATATAAAGCGTGGTGGTGACGTGATGAGAGAAAATCTGATTTGTGTTGGTCTCGTCACTGTTTGCATCAAGAATGTTTCGAGAACGCTGACACGATTTGATCGAAATATACTGAATGCAAATGTGACCATGTCTAGATCCGATCGCCAAGTTGATGTTTCCGGGCAGTGTTTTTCTATTCAATGCCATTCACGCACAGGACATGCCCTTCTCGCCGTCGCTGCTGCATTTGCCCACCGATCGTACGACGCGTCTGATGTCGTTCGTCGCTTACGATATGTCGAACCCGGATTTGCAACAGTTGGGCGCTGCCAGTCAACTGGATCGCATGGCCGGCAGTGCGTCCAGCTCGAGTCCGGAGGTATTATAGACTATGAAAGTCACTTTTCGTTTTCACTGTACAAGTCTGCTCTATTCTCTTTCTGGTCAGCGACCTGTAGTTAGGTAATTAGGTTTTGGGAAAGCTGACTGCGTGTGCAGAAACTTGCTTGAGTTGAACTTGCCTGCGCCGTTGAGACTTATTGGTTCTGAGTTTTTATTCGTATATCTGTGCTGCAGACAGTCGGTGCTTGGTGGTTAACCTGTGTGTGATGTATAGGGATCGGATCCGAGGGTACTCGACGACACCTAGACTTAAAAAACCGACACCCGACGTCAGGAAATAAAAGCCGACATCTGACAGCTAAGAAATACCTGACGCCCGGCATCGTACTTTGGACAAAAAACAGGAAAAATTTTGCTCATTTTCCTCATTTATGATAACTTTTGGCTCGAATTACTCAATTAGTTGGGCATTGAGCAAAATGGACACCAAAACAATGCTTTATGTCCATTGGTGGAACATTTGGTCGATTAAATATCTTGAGGACAATTTTTCTCTGTGCAAAATTGATGATTTGAACTGTAAATGTCGGATGTCCGGTCCAAAAATCGACACCCGACACGACATATGGCGCCCGACACTTTCGGTGCCGACACCCGACATTGCCCGATGCCTTGTAATGTGATCCGCAAATGTGTGTCGTCGACTTGAAATTCCTCAGCGACTGCGACTGGGTGTTTCAAAAGTAGCTGGACGTTTAGGATTATTGCTTGGTTGTTCACATTTGATTTATTATTGGTCATGCGACAAGGAATTGTGTTGTTTTTGTTCAAGATAGGGGATTGTTTATGTTCACCGAAAAACATTTATGAATCAAACACACATTATTATGTTGGCGCTAATGCTAAACACTGATGCTCTCGCTTCATCATCACCGTTTGCGTTTGTTTGTGTTGTTGGATGTACGTGCTTGTTGTTGTTTCAGGTCGACTCAGAAGACGGCAGTGATCTGGATGAAGAAGTGTTTGATTTTGTCATTGGTAAGTTGATTTAGTGTTTTTTTTTGTAGTCTTCGTAGTGAGACCGAAACTCGTTCACCGAATTAATAGCAACTGCATGTATCACACCTCTTTTATTTCCGGTCGCCGTAAAACATTTTGTGCTTCCGGCGCACGGGCAATTGAGCAAAGCCGGTTTGAGCAAGGCTACCTTCAGAGCAGAGCATAAAAACAAATAGGCCTAAGCATGAGCCCAATCACCGAAATAAGCCCAAGTGTAAGCCCAAGCCAACGCCTAAGCCTGACACCCGAATCAGCCTAAGCCACTGGGACAAAATACTCTTTTTCTTGCTCACAGTGGTCTTGCTCAAACCGGACACGTCACTTCCACTGATACATAAATGTCTTCGTACAATGAATGGACGACCAAATATTTTGAGCATTGATAATCAAGCTTGGCTTATGGGTTCGACATACGTATGTGAAAAATGCAATTTGTTTTTGTATCAGTGTTGCAAACACTGGACCAATCCGATGTTGACATTACACTACACAAATCCAAAAATCTACCGTTCCAGGTTCACCCACTAATAACGACACAACGCTGGTGCCGAGCGCAAGCAACACTACAAATACGGCGCACGAAACATCAGCCAGTCTAAGCATCGATCACCAGTTGTCGATATCGATTTCGGACAGCGGCGATCAGTCGCTAAATCAGAAATCAATGAATCGATCTAGTTCGGCGCCCTGGTTCAAACAACATATCAGGACGGTGTCTTCCACGAAAACCATAACGCCGGCGGATGCGGTCGTTTCGAAAGTAAGCTATGGGGGGAAGGGGGTTATCCCCTCTGGTATCCGGTATCTTGATTTTTTCACCCTACCCAAAATTTTTTCTGAAAACCGTAAAAATCGCCCTTTTTACCTCCAAAATGCTCAAAATAGCTTGCTAGTGCAAGCATGACCCACAAAATGACCATTTTTGCGCTTCCAACACCGATTTTGCTCAATTTTCCTCGTACAAACTGACCTTTTTGAACAATCCCTCCCTTGGTATCTGAGATTTTATTTTAGGGGGCAACCCTTGGTTAAAAAATCCTTGCTAGTGAGTGCGTTCGCATCAGTGGTGTCGTTGGGAAATCAAAAGTCAGGAAACCGGATACCCAAAATCCAAAATTTTCGGATACCGGATACCCAAAATGAAAAATCTCGGATACCAGGGGGGTTGCCTCCCAAAATAAAAAATCTCGGATACCCAGGGGGGTTGTTCAAAAAAGGTCAATTTTTTAGAGGAAAATTGAGCAAAATTGGTGTTGGAAGCGCAAAAACGGTCATTTTTGGGGTTATGCTTGCGGTGGCAAGCGATTTTGAGCCTTTTAGAGGTAAAAATTGGCGATTTTTACGGTTTTCGGAAAAATTTTGGGGTAGGATACCCCTGGACAAAAAGTCAGGATACCGGATACCCCTGGGTGAAAAGATCAAGATACCGGATACTAGGGGGTAACCCCCCTCCCCCCCAACGGCACCACTGGTTCGCATTGACGGTGATCTGGGGCACCGCAGTGCTCAACACATTTTGTGAATACGTGACCACGCCGGCAAGTGCTGCGGTCATGGCTACATTACATACAAGTGCGGTCCAACCACGTGGTGGTCACTTGAGCACTGACATCACTGTAGGAGCCAAGCATTGAGCCGATGCCCGATCTATCGACAAATGAGCCCGACCCGACGCTGGACACAACAGATCTCAGTCCAATCCAACACGAACAGCAACATCAATTGGTTGCTAATGCCACCAGTCATCCCATAGCTGTCGGATCGGCCAGGGCACCCGGTACTGGTTGGCAGCATAAGAGACTGTCGGACTCGACTGCGCAGGTTATTTTTGGGAATTTGTTTCACAAATTTGGTGCCGTGCATATGAATGGGGTTGTTGTGATTTACGGGTGTGATTATGCAGTGTATTTCTATTTGTAGTGACCTTCCGTTATGGCTCGCCCGTTCAGAGGCCATCTTGACTAAAGGGATACGCCGTTGTTCCGCAAATAGTGGCCGTCAGAGCGGCCGTTAGTTCACCGTGTGGAACCGCTTGGTTACCGCTCAACACCGTGAATGTTCTTAACAGTAACTGAAGGCGTGATATAAAAGACTTGCCTTGCCAATTCAGGATACGTCGGTGATCCACAGTTGTCCGGGCAGTCTGTCGAACGGTCTGTGTCACGCTACCGTTATCCGACATCTGATGTTGCACAAACAGTTGAATAACGGGCAGGTGGTGGTGGACAGCGAACAAATGAGTATGGATACACATGCTCATGTTGTGACGACGACGCAAGAAGGCGGGCTTGGTTTTTTTTAATTTTTTAATCTCACTTGAAAATGTTTTTCGGGTTTGTTCCGCTGTGTGCCTGGACGCGTTGTTTGGTGATAGGAGTGCGGACGACAGTGTCTGCTTTCGGACTTGATAGTCATGCCAGTCTCAACCTGGAGATCAATTCAGAAAAGTTGATTTGTGTGTAACTGAACAACTGTGCGAGAAAACGAAATTAATTGCAAGTTTTAATTCCGATTCTTCCGAGCTACTTTCCAACTATGTTTGCAGACACGTCACGCACGCACTCAATGTCACGTGACCGCGACGTGGCCACAACTAGTGGTTCACCATTCAGTTCGAGTCGTAGTGTCACACCCGATATTGTTGTGAGACATATCAAGCCGTCCAATGAATTGTGTGTCACTGATGGTAGGTTGGGGTTACGGTAGTGATGGTTACGGTAATTGGTCACGGAAATGTCTGCTGTGCGGTAAAAAGGGCATGTGCTGCCTGACGAGTACATGCTTCAGAAGGTTCCTTATCCTTTTGGGCCAGGTACGTTTTGGGCCATGTACTTTTGGTCCACGTGTGCATGGTGTACCTTTTGGGCCATATGTTTATTTTTACTCGCATGATCGCTTGCGCATATACAGTACATAAAATTGGGCGACGCTTGTGCTCAAACATTTAATAAAACAGTTATTCCCACGGCAGTCACTTTCGTCAGTCAGACAGGCGCATACTGCAACGCGCGGGTATGTCCATCTGACACGTGGGTTCCATGTGGTTACGTCAGAGAGCGTGAGGTTACGTCAGTGAGAGGTTATGCTTATGGCAAAGCTGTTTTTCTGTGTGCGGAGTTACAGACCCCAGTAGGAGACCAGATTGTTGCTTCCAGAATGTCCGGAGTCCGGACTAAAACTTAAGCCCTTGTTCAAATTCGTCGCTTCCGAAAACCCTCAGCCAGTACCAATTCACCCCCTAATCGAAGACCATTCACATCGCATTTCCAACATGTAGTATCCTTAACCTGGCAAAGGTACTTTTTGACCACGCTATCCAGTATATGGAAATCAGAACAACGCAATACAGTCTTTAGACACAGAACGACCTCAACTTGGTGATCGGATCGGATGTGACTTGCCTTTGTTAGTTAGTTTATAGCGTCGGCACCGACTCAATAATACATAAATAAGAAGATTAAGTGAAAGAAGCATAATTACAAGACCGGGTGTGGAGCTTACGGACATGAAAATAAACACAAAACAGGGTGTGCAACTTACGGGAATGAAAAATAAATACAAAACCAGGACAGGAAAGGGTGAGAAGGTGGACGAGCCTTTGTCGCGCGTGTTTCTTGCATTTGGATGTTAAGAACATTACTGGAGTACTAAATTCCTCCAGCTTAAAAGTTATTCATCTTAGGTCGGCAAACATATCTTACGCTGGTCGAAACGAGTGGCATCACTAAATTTCTTAATATCCTTAGTTCAAAGAAGTCACGTCACCAGTGATGTAGTTGGTCCGAGCAAGAAAGCTAGCTAGCTGGAGGGGTACGGCGCAAGAAAGCTAGCTAGCTAGCCGGGTACCCCGATTTGGGGGGGGGGTATTGGTCCAGAAGTCAAAAACAGGGGTATAAAAATTGGTCGAAATTATGCTAAAATAAGCCTTAAAATGCGTATTTTTGTGCACGTGTGAGAAAATTTGACCGAATTTGACCATTTTGGCCCATAAAATGGTCATTTTGGCACTAAAATCAACACTTTATTAACTTGGTGACCGGAGCAAGAAAGCTAGCTAGCCAGTTTGGGGGGGTATGGGTTTCGGAGCAAGAAAGCTACCTAGCAGTTGGGGGGGGGGGTAATACCCCCCCATACCCCCCCCAACCACATCACTGCACGTCACCAAGACAGAACTGGTCCGATCCGATCACTAAGTTTGATGTCGCTTACAGTGAATCCTTTTGTAGTCAATTTTTTTAACATGCAATATACTTTGGATCGCAATCCGCAGTTAACCCCCGAACAACTTCACACACAAATAACCAGATTTTGTGATCAAAAATAATCTGGCTTCGTTCCAGGTCCTAAAGTCAGCTTACAAACCCCAAAAAATCACACCATGATCAAGAGTGGGCACCCATAAAAGCTGTTGAAATGTGACGCGCGCCGCCAAATGGTTTTTACCCCCTTGCCTTATATCATCATTCATGTAACATCAACCAACCTGCCGTCTACGTCTATGCTTGTGTGTTGACGGCGATCGATAAATAATGCGCGCTTTCGATTTCCAACTTTCGGAGAGCCATTAATGTTTCAACAAGACTACAAATAGGGCCTAAAGAGTTGACAGAAACGGTTACCATGACTTCTCTTGATCTTAACAAGTCAACCAAAAAGAATGTTTGTGGTCAAACGGACAGGCTGTGAGTGGTTTTGTTACCGGTAATTATCGACACTTTTGTCAGTCAGACAGGCGCATACTGCAACACGCGGGTATGTCCCTCTGGCATGTCTGTCGCAAATGGTACCCAGCTGTGTCCCATTGTACTTATGTTTTTGATCTAAAAGCCAAAACCTTGGCCCAAAATGCACGTGGCATCTGTTGTGCAACTTCCACATAATCGACGCTAGATCAGTTCGCCACCGGTATTGTGGACGTGATCCTGGTTCAGGCTGCCATTTGAGTAAAAATAGACATGTGGCCCAAAAGTTACGGTACACCGTGGCCCAAAAGTACCTGGCCCAAAAGGTACATGGTCTGATATATAACATGGCCCAAAAACAACGGTGGCCCAAAATGATACGGAACCCTTCAGAACCTGGTGATTCTGTCCTATATTATTTCGAACGAAAAATGTTTTGGCTAGAGTGCAAAATAAACCAGTGCTTTTTCATAATAATCTTTGTTGCGCGGGCGTAGG
This sequence comes from Rhynchonema sp. JSB1_4, assembly GCA_030248065.1. NCBI lineage: Eukaryota > Metazoa > Nematoda > Chromadorea > Monhysterida > Xyalidae > Rhynchonema > Rhynchonema sp. JSB1_4. Next base: position 10,050 of record JASAMV010009273.1, read on the forward strand.
TCGTGTTCTAGAACGAAAAACTAGTCCCAGTCAAAACCTTGCCAGGCCATGCAAACGTGGCGGGGCCAGCGCAGCCTATTCAATGATTCCGAAATTTTTGTTGGCGTATCACCTTCAGATAATACGCTGATGGAAGAAGTCACAGTAACCGGTGGCGGTCCTCGTTCGGACGCGGCGCAAGAGTCAACGCCACACGCATCCTCCACCGCAATCAGGCGGAGGATGACCATGCCTTTGGAGAGGAAGAGCAGCAAACAAGAATCGGTGAGTTAAAGTGGATATGAGATTTTATTGATCAAGCTGGTACTGGGCATGCGATATGCAAACATGTACATGTTGTTGCATTCGGAGCCCAACAGACAGTAAATTAGCCAACGCTTATCCTTGTTATTATCATGTCTGACAAAAATAGTATTGATGCAATAAACGTTCCAATTCTTACATCACATAACCAGCTGCGTAGTTAATGTTTCACAAATTGCAAAGTTGTCCATTTCCATTGCGCAGACCCAGTCGGCGAGTCCAGTGCCGGTGGCGAGTGAGGCCGACATTCTCTCGCACGACGACAGACCGAATGGCGATCTCACGTTGAATGACATATTCGACATTTGTGTAGGGCAGACTGAGGATGCGGAAAGTAGTGCTCGGCTGAGGTGCGTCTGTTGAACATGAGTGGTTACGCTTAGGTCACTCACGCTATTGTTTGCAAGTTGGCATGTGCGGGACGGACGCCTGTCCTTCTTAGGCCAGGGCCTAGCCCCTGACCTAGCCTTGTAAGCCGCAGCGTAAGTTTTTTTCTGCGAGCATGTCACTGGTTTGGCAAAAGTTTCTACAGGGCGTTGCTGAGCTCACTTTCTTTCCTTTTCTGTCAGTATGTGTGTGGGGCCTCCGAGAAACAGTGTTGTTTTGCTTTTTTAGATCCGCACTGAGCAGTGCTGCGTCGCGCAGTCGAAACGCGAGTGGTGATCCGTATTTAATGGTTGGTTTATATTTGCAATCACTAGGAGCTCTGCTGCACATGCATTTGGTGATCGGATCTGTCGTTGGTCACGCGACTTTTTGCTAAAAGTTATTTCAATATTAACTCTCACTAGTGAATTCCACAGCTGCTGTCATCAATACTATTACCGTTATCGTAAGCTAGCTAGCTGATCCGCAATAAAGACAAAATGAGCTGAGCTTCCCCGATTGTGTCACGATAAAATAAAGTCACCGCACAGCATGAAATGAAACATTATCCTCAGATGCACCATCGTTCGTCCGACAAGCACGCACCATCGGCGTGCACTGGTCAACCGCGTGTGAGCACTGGTCATCCGCCGAAGGCCAAGACGGTGAGCGGGGGCAGTGTCAAGTCGAGGCATGCTTCCTCGACACAGACCAATGGCGCTATGACCACCAAGGATTCGGGATATTCGGGTGCGTCTTTTTGGTTGATTCTTGTTTATTCAGATTTGTGTTGTTTTGATTCGCGGTTGTCACGAGTTGAAGCGGATGGTTCATCACATCAAATGAAGCAATACGTTCTTGAGCAACGCTCGTAATACAAGCTCAGCACAACATTTCCTGCTGGAAGAATGTAAAATAACGTGAAGCCACACAACTCTGCTTTATTCTAACCTTCTACGGTATGGCAAATAAACGCACAGATTAGTTAGGGTTTCGAGTCGTAACGCCGACTTTTGTCTTTGACATTAACCAGGAAAACGGTTCTTCTCTGATGCATCTAAACATCAAAAACTGTCTTCTACAGGTTGTACTACGCCACACACGAGCACCGCTCAGCTGAAGTCCACGATTTCGCCTGGAAAACGGCCGAATGAAGACAACGATTCGGTAAATGTTGTTTCATTTTCAGTTTTTTCTTTTGTTTTATTTTATGCTGTTCATTTGTTTGTTTTTAGACCATTTCTGTGCACGTTACAGGTGCTGAGCACAGCTGGCACAGACCCGCCCATTAATCAAGCAGCAACGCAGGACAAACACATTGAAGGGGAGGGCGGGGATACGAAAACGGGCACTGTGGTCATACCAGCCTATGCTGCTGACTTCTCGGGTGAGTTGGTGTTGCTTATAAGAATGAAGTGTTTGAATTCGAAAGTGGGTCGAATTTGGTCATTCCGTTACGAAGAAGTCAACGTTCTTTGTTGTCAGTACCGAAACAATGTGGGTTGTACAGCGGTTTTTGGTTGCCAGTTTCTACCTGTTTAACGGACGGGTGGTGCACCAGGTCATCGTCAGTGCGAATGCGGCGACTGGCTACACGCCCCAGAATCGAATAAGCTGAGATCAGGCAATCAAAAACTACCTGTCAAACAGACTGTCTTTCCTCAGTCAGGTCGACGTTTCGTTGTGCTGTGTAATGCAACTCTCGTGAATGCCTTGTCTCAGTCTGGCTCACCCTTCTATTTCAGGCAACCCCACATCGCTGGTGAATGTCGAACAACGTTGGCTACTGCCGCCGCCCTCGGAACTGGGTGACGGTAACCCTCTGTTGATGTTCATATGTCTGACGCTGTTGTTGGAACATCGCGATCATATCATCAAACGACAAATGGACTTTAATGAAATTGCCATTTATTTCGACAAATTGGCGCGAAAACACAACGCTTCGAAAGTACTCAGGCGCGCCAGACGATTGTATAAGGACTATTTGAATACGCAATCAGTGCTGATTAGTCCAAAGTCGTAAAAATGGTGATAGACCGTTTAAATACTTTGTACCCGTTGTATGGTGAACGTTTTTGAACGATATTTTGGTCCCCAATTTGCTGCTAACGTCCTGGCGGCCGCTCAATATAGAGTCAGTATTCTTCAAAGCGACCAAAACCTCCGATCGCATGTCACCAGAAAGAGGGAAGACTGTAGACGATAAAATGGATATGATTGGATTTTTGGATTTATCACGAGTATCGACTGCAGGATAGACTTGTATTGACTAGTTATAGATTACATTGATGCGCTAGCTATTTTTAAAGCGAGGATTGCTGTTCTTTATGTTTGAAATTCTTTATTGCGTTTCGATATTTATTGTGTTGGTGTTACGTGTGTTGTCTTGTCACTTATTGCCTTTCAGTACGAAATCTTCAAAGATTTGAAAATGTGTAATCTCTGGATTGTACCTAACCTGCGTTTTCAGAAAGTATATCAGCGCATTTGACTTATTTTGAACCGTAAATGCCATAAACTCACTTCACTGATTTTCTTTTCTGTGTGCTAAATTACGTAAAGTTGTACATTATATAGTCTTTCCGTTTTATAATAGTCCAGAGGCGGCATATAGAAGATGTTTCAACGCCTTGAAAGCAGCAGTCATCGTCGTGGACGATAACCAACAGCTCGACAACGTGGCTCGAAACATGCGTGTTAATTGATGGCTGCTGTTGCGATGAAACATTTGCTGTATACTTTGTTTGGACCGAGAATAAAATGAAAGACTATACCAATGTGAAATTTCGAGCTGCAAGCCAAATGTTCTATCTCAGACAAACCAAGTCATTCTCATTATTTTCTCTTTCATTTTGTTCTGCGCAATTGTAAATAATCTTTTGTTTTTTTTCGGGTTTATGTCGTGGTCTCAATTAGCGTATTGTAGAGTTGTCATACTAATGTGCAATATTGAATTGTTAAAATTATTGATTCGTTTTTCTATTCGCTCACTGACCGTGACAAGATGTTGAAAAACGCGGAGCTTTTGGATTTAGAGTGAAACATCAACCAATTGTGTTTATGCACTATCAACATCGGCTGGCTGATGTTTAAACCTTCATACATAAAAAATGTGGAAAGTTGGAGTACTGCTACTGACCCCAAACATGTTGCCGCACCTAAATTTAATGTTGTGTAGTTGGTAAATATTCGTGCATGACTTCTTTTCCGTCCTTGCCCCGTTTAGTTCATAAAAGAATTTTATGAGGTTGCGCTTTTGTCGGGTATGCTTACTGCTCCCCTCGCCAGTAACGCGTTTGTCAGATTAGGGTTCATTTAGCGATTACTGTTTCTTTTTATTTATCTCGAAATTGGACATTTATACTGGTGTTTATTTTTGATACAATTGTTTAGCTTAGAATACTACTGGTTTAGGGATTTTATAGGGTAGGATTTCTGAAACTATTGTTTTACAAACGTATAAACATTTTTCTATTGTTTGCCTTTGTTGGGGCACCCTGTGATTGTGGTTTTCTTTCTGCTCTTTTTACAAGCATGTGCTTCTGTTGAATGAAACTCAGCGTTTTGTGTTTTTGGAGCGCTTACTCAGTTAATGTTTCAAATGCTCCAATAAGTAACTAATGAACTGCGAAACGATTTTCCATACCAATGACAAAGATTTTCTTGTTTTTGCGTTGGAAGAAATAAAATTATGGCGTTTGTGGGTGGTACGATGTATCGAAATTTAGGTATTGATTGAAATCGAAATATACCTTCATTCGAGGCACTGCATACTTTATCTTATTCGAAGTATAACGGCTGTAATATAACTGCGTTGACTGATCAAATAATCAAAATCAATATAGTTTCCGCGCTCTTGTCCATTTCACTTCACATCATTGTTGTTGGGAACAGCCGATCGCAGAGCCTGCAACTCAAAAAGTGGATTTCGGTTAAACAGTTCTCATGAAGACATGTTCCTGTCTCGAAGGGAGCTTGATTCCCGCGAGAAATAGCGGAGGACTACGGTGTCCCTCACCCTGCCGTATACGGTTGCGTCACACCAAGGACCCTCTTGGCACGCCACCCCGTATACCCATACCGTCGACTACCGTGTATTGTACCTGTTCCAAGTCGCGCACTCCATTATCGTACATTCGCTTGGCCTCAGTTTTCCATTCCTGGCTCAAACGCGGCAAATCATCCTGGGTTGCGTTCGCGACTTTCGATTGAAATTGTGCGACCTGTTGGTGCGTTTATGATGCTGTGTGAAACATCATATAGTTACAACAAATGTGTCGTCCGTTCTAACTAGTATTATATGTATACTGAGTGCAGTAATGTTGGTCTGTTTCGCAGACAGACCGGGGCGCCATTGATCGTCAGTGCGAACGCCTCTGAGAAATTTGTCTCCAAAAAGCCCCACCAGCAGATCTGATCGCTGGGCTGTAACACCTGGCGTATGGCAGAACCGATCTGCTTAGAATAGCGTAAACTGTCTGTCAAAGGTGTCGCTGAAGGTGTTGCACACTGAAGAGAAATTTATAAAAACAACCCCCCCCCCGGACCAAAATGGCACGATTTTTACCCTAGCACACTCCAGCTCTAAAGGATTGCACGTTTTGGGTGCGTCATGTCCAGTTTCAATAAAAATTTGTTCAAAAATACTAAGAGTTCGAGCATGCTTTTGCACGGTTTCAGTTTCTTTGAGTCAATAGCGTCCAATTGGCAGTGGGATACAAAGAAGGGAAACCCTGATTCACCAAACCTCATTCAAATATGGCTGCACATTGCGTACGGCTTGTTTGATGTCGTCACTGGCGGTTTGCATAAAATTCTCCCCACCGCGTTCGATGTCTAGAGCGATTTTCGACAGAAACTGCTGTGCGTCGTTGAGAACGTCTTGTAGATTCTGTGAAACATCAGTTGGTCGACGGTCAGAATCGAGTGAACCGACTGCTTCGAGGTCAGTGTCGCAAAATCGTCGGTATCAGTAAAAATAAGACCAACCCCCACAACCACTTTTTCGAGAAAAAAGCGTTTGAAGTTGGCCTGACCGCATTTCCAACACGGTTTGGTTCGGTAGGCTGATGTTTGGCATGGCTACGTAAGGGAGCTTGCTGATCATCATAGAAACAAAAGTAGACTTTGAAACATCATATCCAAGCAAAAACAAAGCTATTTGTCGGTTGGTTTTAGTTCACAAAAAAATAAATATAGACCAAGCCCCTTGGCGGAGCAGTTGAAAACCGAAAAATAGTCCAACCCCCATTTTCTCTGCCATTTATTTTTCGCCTGCTTGAAAATGATTCAATACGCATACGGGGTTCATGAAAACGTCTTAAATGCAGCATTATCATTCAAAATGCTTGTTACAGAGGTGGGAATCGGGTTACCTCGGTCCGGCATGGCCGGATTCAGAAAAAGTCAGCCCGGTCCTATCCGGCCCGATTTTTTGGGCCGGGTTTTTCTGATTGTATTTTGAAGCAAACGTCGGGTGTGAAGCGATTGGTTTCTGTTTGTTGAAATCATTGATATTTACACATTGAAAACATAAAGAAAAACATGAAAAAGCTTGTCTGTGAGAAGCTTCGAACTCGTGGCTCTCACAACCACAGTCAGATATGCTTGCCACTGTGCTAAAGACGCCGACAGCCAAGCCGCCTTACGATACATTATAAACGTAATGATCCGGCCAGCAGCGACGCACTCACGGAGAGAGCGTAAAGTCCCTAATACAACACACACACACAGCTGGGGTATTATGCAACAATCATGTGCTGAAGCAATCTTGTGTGTGTGTGTGTGTGTGTTGGGGTCGCGTGCTTTGGGGCTTGGTCTTTTTTGTCCGCGAAAATTCCTCCGCCAACCAACTTGGTTTTCTTTTTCAAAAATAAGAAACTAGACCAACCCCCAACGGGGACTAGCAGGTGTTTTCAACATGCTGTAACTCAATGTACATAGCGTTTTGAGACAAAATTTTTGGTGAATGTTTAGAATAGTTTGCCAGCTACACGCTGCACACAAAAAGGGGGTTGGTCTTTTGTTGGGGCTTGGTCTTAATTTTACTGATACCGACGAAATATCGTCAAGTGATACACACCGGTACACTTATTCATTAGAATAACATTTGTTTATGTTCGTTTATTATTGTCAGTAACATCACATCCGGCTGCGAGCCGCCACCTTGCACCACAAAGGCATTTTACTGCATTTACATTGGCGATGACCGGTGCAGCCCCAGTCCATGGATACGGATGTAAGGTCGAAACGGGTAACTCCAAACTCTGTTCAAATTATCTTCACGAGTCTACGGCCTCCAGCGCATTTCAAAAGAAACTTTTTCCAAACGCATGCTCGATGTTATGATCCACAGATCAATTAAAACGCAGGCCTATAGTAACGTCGTTAAATCATGTCGTCACATTTTGTCGTCAAATCAGATGTATTATTTTCGCGCTCATTTGGGGCTCATGTATTATTGCTTGTTCGACGACTTTATTTCACAACAAGACTATTAGCCAAACTCACACTATCGCCATTGATGCCCTTGAACCATTCAGTCACATCCTCATATCGCTGATTGAAGTAGTTCCGCACCGAACTGCTCATCTGCGCGAGCGCATCCGACAGCCAACCACTGCCGTCGCCATCATATCTGATAGGGTACAGTGTGGTCCGAAAGTTCATTCATCAACAAAGCGATATGAAACTCGGACACAGTGGAATCTGTCCGACTAAACGATACTGTTTTGCAAATTAGAATCCGAGATACTGTTGGGTATCCGATCACCATAATTGATATCGGCTTGCCACGCATACTCATAAAGGCCGAACGTTATTCAGGTTTGGTTTGTATGGGATCCAGAAACAAAACAGATGAGAATATGCATTAACATACACAGAATCCGGGTATGTTATGCGCAAAAAAGGGCACTGAACCCCAAAAATCGATAAAGAAGACCAACTCGTCTGGGGCGCCATCCAGATCGGCTTGCACGACCAGTTCATTTTCGGAATCGTCAGTCGCCGAACCAAGCTCGAACGCAAATGTCAGGAAAATGGCGATAAGCCAGAAATTCATTGTGTGAAATAAAATTACGTTTGTGGTTTCAGAAAGACCTTTTGCATATGTTTTGAACCATAATGAGGTTTAATATGCACGTGCAAATTTTTGTTTACTTGTCCATGACGGTTTGAAACATGCTATCGCATAAACTAAACAAGTGCAATTTAAATATCGAGTTATTCCAAAGACATATGTATATTGTAGGTTGATCAAAGTTTACGATAACTTCATGTTTGTTTGGCTTTGTTCAAAAAGTTCAGGTTAAATCCATACAATCGCTCAACAATTTAGAAATACAACAATAGATATCGGAGCTAGCATGGTAATGCTAAGCGACATATGGTTCATTCCCTATAGTGCGCTTTCTGAAAATTTTGATCGTGCGCTATTTCAACAATACTCAACCGAATGAGCTCAAACTTGCACACAATGTATATACCGTGCCCCAAAATGGCCACACAAAATTTCATCCCGCTGCGTGCCCACACGCGCAATCGCGGGCAAGATACAGTTGTCATTTTTGTAAAAACGTTCTTTCCCTTTTTTTTTTCCACAAAAGAGTAGTCAGGGCCCAGACGTTACTGAACACCAGAAATGTTAATATCGCATATAGGGTTTTCGCACACGAGAAACACGATGGTGCTATCGCCGACTTCGTAACTCCACGACTGAGACCGGTTCCAGACCATGACCACGACTTTTTGTATGTAAAGTGTGCTTCCCGAAGTAAAATTTCGCCGAAAAGTTGGGTTACCAGAACTATTAAAGTTGTTTATGTGGTTTTCGTACTCGAGAAACACGGTGGTGCTATCGCCGAGTTCGTAACTTTTAGTATGAACGGTTCCAGACCATGACTTTTTGTACAGAATGTGTGGTTCTAAAGCCAAAATCAGCGGTTATATGTGTTTTTAATTTTTGTTACGTCAAAAATATATTAATTCCAATACGTTAAATGTTTTTCAGCTCAAAAAGAGCCATAATGGACGCTCAGACACACACAATAATGCATTAGTGCACGCTACGTAGTTGCCTGATTCATAAAGCGCACAATGTATTAAACACAACACACAGCCAGCCAGCCAGCACACACACACAGGCAGGCAGGCAGCCAGCACACACACACACAGGCAGCAAGCACAACAGGCAATGCAGCAATGCACGCGTAGTTACATATGTAGTAAAGATTGTGAAGCAGATTGGCGAAGCGATGTCCGAGCGGTATAACGCGCAGCATTGAAGATGAAAGGCCGCGGGTTCAAAAATTCACGCGCGCAGCCAACTTTGTTGTATTTTTATTAACTTTTAATGAATTCTGCGTAACATTTTTTCAGTTTTTTCGTGTTTTTATTTGAGATTAATTATTAAGCACGGGTGCGTTTCGCAGTTTATGCGCTGTGATGTCATTCATGATAAAATACCGACAAGATTTCAACTTCTTAATTAAAATAGCTGTTGCTCTCTAACATTCGAAGCTTTTTCCGCATTTATAATTTGACTTTCGTGGGAAAGTTAAATAGTAGTTTTTACGTAACATTGAATCCAAGATCAGATGCGGCGGCCAACACCAAAGCAATCTGGAGACTGATGTTTGACACTTATTTCATTGCTGAAGCTGAAGGGACAGGTTGCATGGAAGTTCATTGCACAGCTTTGCTTGGTACTAAACCAACAAGTGCCATTCTCTGAGACGATGCGCAATCAGTGCGCTATAATTGATGGTACCTAGGGTGTCAAATACATACCTGGCGGTAAATTAAAAAAAAATAACTTGACAAGTTACCATGTTCCTCAAAAGCATAGACATGCGCGTGGGGCACTGCGTTAGTTTTGTTTCAGTGGTGGGTGAAGACGCAGACACAAGCGTGTCTCCATTGTTAGAACCCCATAGTGAAATCGAAACACAAAATTGGCCTTATGTCACGATAACCACCGATTCATATATCCTGCCAAAAAGTACAGCATCCTTAAACTAACCCCCACACCTCATTGCGCTCATGTGCGTTGATTACTTGAGAAAAGTCTGACGGTCGACATTTTCTTAGTTAGAACCATTGCTTGCCGGAACTGAAAACTTTCTGTGCCTGATTTATCCGGGTTCTCTGTTTGACGCTTGCGCGATATAAAAGAACGACACAAGAAAGAAAAATGCCCCAAGGGGCATAAAAGAAATATGGTTCCCTGGCTGACTGGCATAAAAGAACGATACTAGCTTGCACCACTTTGCTGATGTTTCATTAGGCACTGGAATAAACGTAAGTGTGTTCTGAGCTGTTTGATACCGAACAGTAGACATTGAACCATATTCCCGGCGCGTGATGTCTTGCCACCAGAGACACAGGGCACGGAGATATTGAAAGATTGCAATATTCTCTTTACTCCTCTCTTTGTTAAACCATCGTGCGCAACCGAAGACTGCACAGTTATTGGTCGCACAATGACCATATAAGAATTCATCAAAATCAATCCTGATTTTCACGTTCAGTCACTCTTAACTACTGTGCTATTTGTGATTCTCACAAAACATTTTCAGCTGAAAATAATCTAGCAGATCAACCACGTTGCCGCAGGTCTGAAACATTCTCTTTACTACGTGTTTTGTGTGCGATCACGCAACGCAACGTCATTGCCCCGTCACTTTCCTGCTTTACGATTCAGGAAAAAAAATTGACCAATTCTTATAAAGTCATTGTGCGACCAATACCGTCGTGAGGTTGAAAAGAAGAAACAGTTGCCTGGGTTTGCACGAAAGTTTCGATATCGTCTGGGTGTTGGTTAAAAGAGTTCGCGCCGGGAATATGGTTCAATGTCTACTGTTCGGTATCAAACAGCTCAGAACACACTTACGTTTATTCCAGTGCCTAATGAAACATCAGCAAAGTGGTGCAAGCTAGTATCGTTCTTTTATGCCAGTCAGCCAGGGAACCATATTTCTTTTATGCCCCTTGGGGCATTTTTCTTTCTTGTAATAGATGTGCGTTAAATTTTGCAGAAATATCAGTTCGCGTCTTATGACAGAAGGCGAAACCAGATTCAAGAGATGTTTAGTTTTCTTGTGGATTTCCTTTCTAGATAATTCTAGGTTCAAGCAAACACAGGAAATGTTGCATAAATGGTCCTTAGATGGGAATATACTGGAAAAAAGTCACCTGGTGCAGTACTTTCACATATTTATCACTGATCATGTTGCTTGCAAAAGTTGATCTTCGGGTGACTGCAGAACTGTAGATCGGGCTTCTGATTGTCTTTCACGTAGTTCAGAATTTTGTCCACAGCGAACTTGACCACCTGGACAAGTCAATAACGTTTTTATACTAAGTAAATACTATGATAACAAAATTCAACTTTTTTATATTAAAATTGTGTCCAACTCCAACTAACCTGTTCGCACAAGATGGGACACGGGTAGAAAGTGACACAGGTGGCAAAACCGGCTGTCTCCTTGGCAACGGCAATCTGGAGCTCAACAGGTGGTGTATCTCGCTAACGGTGGAATTATAGTTGGGTCGCGACCAGAATTTTTGGGCGCAGCGACCCGCAGACCATTCTGGTCGCTAACACCCTGTTATAGTTGAGCGCGACCAACTATAACTGGGTGTCGACGACCTCAGGCTGCGACCCGCTGCGACCACCAAAAATGGTCGCTACGAGTTGAAAAATCTCAACTTTGCAAGTGGTCGTCGGCTACAAAATCGATATGCATTGCCGGTATTTCTGTCGTAGCGGAGTCCCTAGTTTTTTATATTTTTTTCTAACCAAAACCAGCCGTTCTCAGCTGCCAGAATTCATGCAGCAGGCCTGCCTAAGCCTCGGGGCCAGAGCCCTGTGACATTGAACATATGCCGTCTTCAATTCGCTGGTCAGACGGACTGTGTGAATGCGTGGAGCACGGAATTCAAATAAACTGGATCAGCGCTGATCTTTATCGTCGTTTCTGATTCTTTCGTAAATCGGAAATCTTTCTCTCAGTTCGTGTTGTGTGTTCGTCGGGGACGTTTGCAGTCGCGATATTTTATTGCATTTACATATTATTTGCCGTTGATTTCTACCCTTTTATTCTAAATTTCCGTAGTTATTCGTTATTATAGCATAAAAGCGTGCTGTTGAAGTCGACTTCGGGGTTGCTTTTCGTGCAAAAGGTGGTAACGAAACAGCCAGCTAGACTGCTGGGCTTGTCTTTTTTGGTTTTGTGTTGATTCGTGGAAAACCAGGTGCTTGACTACTTTGTTGCAGGAAAGATCCGAGATTTTTCATTTTGGGTATCCGGTATCCGAAAATTTTGGATTTTGGGTATCCGGTATCCTGACTTTTTCATTTCCCAACGACACCACTGTGCCCATCTCACGCGTCTCCTCGACAACCGGGTATATGCCCGACTGGTCACCTCAGCTTTCCCGCCTGCGTAGAACAGAGTCTCGTCTGCGCTCGCGCATGCATCGGGAACCAAATATCAACACCTACTATTCCCGTTGCAAAATTTCTCGCACCATTCGCCGACGCAGGCGAGGCTGGGTCCGTGGGCGGGAACAGTCGTTGGTCACAAATCCAAGCCCAAAAAAGTTTTGGAGTTACATCAGACGAAAGATCAGCCCCCGGACTGATCTTCCTGATGTAACTGACACCGAGGCCATTGCCTTCAACGCGTGTTGCACACGGAGGATAAGGACAAGGCCATTGCCTTCAACACTTATTTTGCCTCTGTCTTTAATTCCAACCTTGGAATTTCAGGCACTATCCCTCTATGTGCTGCCCGTCTCCTTCCGGACATGGAGGAAATAGTTTGCTCACCCCCATTCTCCTTCAATTCTTTCGAAAACTACCAGCCAAGACCACCCCTGGACCTGACGGGATCCCTTCGGCTTTCTTGAAGAGATTGGGCATCGCCCTTGTGGACCAATTCTGTTTTCTCTTCAACCAAATTCTCCACACCGCAGTTATTCCCGATGACTTCAAGTTGGCCGATGTGATCCCAGTTCCAAAGGAAAAATTCCCAAAAACTGTCACTAACTATCGGCCCATTTCTCTTACTTCCTCCTCCTGTAAACTTTTGGAGGCCTTTATCAACTCAAAGGTCATGGCCCATCTTCAAAAATACAATTTTTTATCCCCCTCCCAATTCAGTTTCATCCCTGGTCGCCCTGTAGAGGCCCAGATATTGTGCTGCATGTCACACTGGACATCAGCGTTAGAGCGGGGGAACGCAGTGGACATCATTTACCTAGAAAGCCAAAAGGCCTTCGACACTGTCCCCCACTCTGCGCTGTTGCAAAAATTGCAGCACTACACTACGGTTTCCCCCGCCATTTACTCACTTGGGTAACTTCATACCTAAATGGGCGGTCACAACGGGTTCGGGTTTGCCCATCATGCCCATCAAATCAAAGTCTGGCTCATGAAAATATTTTCTGAATTTTTGATGTTTGAATAATGGAAAAAGGGTAACTAGACACTTGTTGACTGTAAACAACTGTACAAAACACGGGTGGCGTTTTGTACGCTTGTTGACTGTTTGACAAAAATAAATTAAGCACAGTTAATGCATGCGTCAACAAGTGTACATTACAGCACGACTGTATTGTACGCTTGTTGACTGTATGACATTTATGACAATAATGTTTTGTGCAATCAACAAGTGTACAAAACAGCACGACCGTGTTGTACACTTGTTGACTGTATGACAAAAATGACATCTATGACACAAATGTTTTTGATATGTCGTCGTTGTCATTATTTTGTTTTTGTGCACATTGTCAGCCAAAACAGCCAAGTATATGCAAAATGTAGGCAAATATTGTTTTTGTGATTCCCGATCAGCAAAGAGCGGGAAAATCTAATGTCAAAAGCGCATCGATGTTTTGGGTTGTTCGTTCCGCCAAGTTATATGTTCGCAGTTTGCTGTTATAATTCACCCAATTGCCGAATGCTGCGTTATTTGTCACAGAATGTCATTTTTGTCACACAGTCAACAAGTGTACAATACAGTCGTGCTGTTTTGTACACTTGTTGACGCGTGTGACATTTATGACAAATATGACATTTATTATTTTTATCATTTATTATTTTTATCATATTTGTCATACATTCAACAAGTGTCCACACACGGAAAAAAGACCATCCGCCGTAACTTCCTCCGCAAACTCCATTGGAATTTTCCATGTCCATTTGACACGGTTTGGTCCCCTCAAAATGTCACTTTTATTTTTGAAAAACAGCTGCGTTTTTTTTCGGTTCTTTCGTTTTCCCCCAGAAAAGCCGTCGCAAAAAACTGAAAAAACGTTTTTTCATCCGCAACTACCGTATTCCCTAAAATAGAGCCCCCAAAAATTAGACCCCCCAAAAATACAGCCCCCCTAAAAGGGGTCAGTGAAAAAATAGAGCCCCCAAAATACAGCCTTCCCCCCAACTTGGAATTCCCGCTTGTGGGTCGTAAAGTCAAGTTCTTGTGTAATACAGAGATCGGAAACGGGCCGGGTAAAGTCGGCCCGGCCCGGCCCGGTCGGCGAAAAGTCCGGCCCGGCCCGGCCCGGCCCGGTGGAGGGCTGCAGGTCGGCCCGGCCCGCCGGCCCGGTCAGCCAATTTTCAAGGGCCGAAAACTGAAAAAGTCCAAAAAGCTGAATAAAATTCGAAAATTTTCTGCAGAATACTTGTTTTCACTGGTGCAGCTGGGGGCAGTGCTGTGGCTACTTTTGCGGGGCGGGTAGGGTACATAGGTGGAAAAAATCGGGGCGGGTAGGGGGGTAGTGTACCTGGGATTTTGGGGGGGGGGAATCCGGTTTGGGGGGGGAGGGGGGGGGGGAAGATTTTTCGGGGCGGGTAGGGTACAACACAAGTTTTTTCGGGTGTCTGTTTTTATGTACTAAAAAGTGCATACCTATATCGCGCGCAGCGCGAGATTTTTTGCACTTTTTACGGTTTTCGGTCGAAATTTGGGCATTTTTGACCGAAAAATGGGCATTTTGGGGGTAAAAATCGGGGCGGGTAGGGTACCAGGGCGGGGCGGATAGGGGGCATAGTCAGTGTGGTGGCAGGCCAATCGACCCAAAGATACCCTAGGGGGGGGAAGGTTTCGGACTTACTCGAGATACCCCCGAGAGGCTCCCCAAGATACCCCTATGGTCCGTCAAAAGGCCGTTTTTTGCATGCAATTTTACTGCAAAATCGGCCTAAAAAGGGGTATTTTTTGACATTTTTGCCGAAAATTGGCCTAAAATGACCATTTTTGGGTGTTTGCGCGCGGAGCGCGCGATTTTTGGGGGTCTCGAGGTCGAAAAACACCTATTTTTGCCTTTGAAAACCATAAATCTACTTACTCGAGATACCCTTTGGGGTCGGCTCGAGATAGATACCCTTCCCCCCCATCCCCCCCCTAAGGGTTGACTCGAGATAGATACCTCTTAGGGGGGGGAATCCCCCCCATCCCCCCCAGCCACTACTATGCCCACTGTAGTGGCTGGGGGGGGGTTGGGTGGGGGTTACCCCCTCTCAGTACTTACCTACCACAAAACCCGAGGGGGGTTGGGGGGGGGTTGAGTACTTACCTCTCACAACTCCAAATCATACCTCTCACAAGCAATTTTATACCTTTTTAAGGCAAAAATCGGTGTTTTTCGACCTTATTTTCCCAAAAATCGCGCGCTCATAATACCTATTTTTAGGCGATTTTCGGCGAAAATTTTGAAAAAGTACTATTTTTACCTCATTTTTTGGCCAAAATTGTATCACAAAAACGGTGTTTTTTCGCCTTTTTGGGTGACCAAAATCATACCTCTCACGCTTCCGGTCCCAACCCCGCATCATACTTACCTCCCACACATGGGCCTGCCACTACACTGGTAGGGGGGTAGGGTACCACAGCGGGGCGGGTAGGGGGTAGCGTACCAGGCCGGGGCGGGTGGGTACCATTTGGGGGGGCACCCCCCCCCCCCCAGCCACAGCACTGGCTGGGGCGCAGTGGTGTAGCTACCCAGGCGGGGCGGCAACCTACTGTACCACCCAAAATGCGGGGCGGCAACCTACCTACTGTACCAGCCGAGCTAGGGGGGGGGTCGTACCACTTGGGGGGGGTCATCTGTAAATTTTTTATGTCTAAATACTGAAGAAAATGTGGCCTAAAACACTAATTTCGCGCTCAGCGCGCGATTTTTCGCCTATTTGCAGACAAATATGCTAATTTTATGCAATTTTAAGCCAAAAATGAATGTTTTGGGTGAAAAGTTAGGTGGGGCGGCAACCTACCTACTGTACCAGGCGAGGGGCGGCAACCTACCTACTGTACCTAGGGGGGACCCCCCCCCACCCCCCACCCCCTGCTACACCATTGGCTGGGGGGAAGGGGTAGGTAGGTAGATTGACGCGCCATCCTGATGCAGTACGTAAGTCGCCGCCCCGGCTGGTACAGTTGTAGGTATAATTTTTTGGCTCAAAATGGTTTAAAATCGGTATTTTTCACTCCATACAGGCGAAAAATCGCGCGTGACGCGCGAAATTAGCGCTCAAGAGACATTCTCATCAATATGTACCGTAAAAACCTAAATACAGCCCCCCCGGAATAGAGCCCCCCCGTAATACAGCCCCCCAAAAAGGGGTCAGTGAATTAATAGAGCCCCCCCCCGGAATAGAGCCCCCCTAAGTAACATCCCCTATACAGTGGTGTATTAAGGCTTGATAGTGGTGTACTGTACAGGTACATTTATGCACGTTTGTTGTTCGTTCAGAGCACATAATACGCCTCTTATTGATGAATAGACACGAATAAATGCAATTACAAGCGAAAAAAACATCCTTTCAAACCCCTTTTTAGAGGTTTTTGGGGGTATTTTTGGGAACAATTTTTCAGGTTCGGGTCAGTGAATTAATAGAGCCCCCCCCGGAGTAGAGCCCCCCGTAATAGAGCCCCCAAAATGGGGTCAGTGAGTTAATAGAGCCCCCCTTCTATTTAGGTTTTTACGGTATGCATAAAACTTTTGTTCCCGGATGACCCCCCTAGCTCGGCCGGTCGGTACAAGTAGGTAGGTTGATTGCAGGCAGGCTTTTTTGGTGGTACAGTGGGTTGCAGTGCAGTTCCTGGGGGGGAGGGGGGAGGTCCCCCCCTAAGGTACACTAACCGCCGCGACCAAGGTACACTAGTACACCAACCGCCGCGCCAGGTACACTAACCGCCTCAATTTTTGCCTAAAATCGGCATTTTTAGGCCTAAAATGGCCATTTTTAGGCCTAAAATGGGTGATTTTCAGGTCAATGATGTCAAAAGTCGCCAAAATACCCTTTTTATGGAGAATTTTTTTCCAAAAAGGGGTAAAAGTCGGTCAAATTTTCTACCTCAAAAAGTGACTTTTTCCTGGATTTGGGTCTTCCCCCCCCCTTCCCCCCCAGGGAGGTACACTAACCGCCGCACGGAAAAAAAGGGGTAGGTACACTAACCGCCGCGCCGGACCAGGAACTACACTGGTGGGTTGATTGCAAAGGCCTGGGTATGGGGGATGGGTAGCTACACCACTGCTTCTTTCTTCAAAACGATGACTGAAAATATCAAGAACTAGGAAATGTTATTGCGCGAAGCGCAAAAATTTTGAAAATTTTAGTTAAAAAAATGGTAATTTCGTTCGAATTTAGGCATACCGGGCCGGACCCGGCCGGGCCGTTTCCGATCTATGGTGTAATACAATGTTTGTGGTGGAGTATATGATGACCGATGACGTAAAGCCTTTTATGGAAGATCTGTACCTAAAAACACTCAATAATGACCAGTAACACCCTGACCAGAACTCCATTTTAGGGGCATTTTTGCGAACATTTTTTGAGATTTTGGGCAGCGAAAAAATACAGCCCCCCCCCCCAAAAAAATACAGCCCCCCCCTAAAAGGGGTCAGTGAAAAAATACAGCCCCCCTTGTATTTTAGATTTTACGGTATACCGTGACCGACTTAATTTTCAAGCGGCGATCTTTAGCATATTATCGGAAATAGAATCCGGACAGACAATCCCATATCAGTTCATTTTTAGGGCGGCCGCAATGTCGGCTCAGTCGGCGTCAGCGACGACGGAGCCAGGCCCAGATGTTGCTGCTGGAATGTCAGTCAAGAAACAAGAAGACGCGCAAATTATTGAACACGAAACATTCATCTTTTTTGACATCGAAACGACAGGATTGTTGATCTCATCTCAGCCAGAACAAGTGCCCGAACTCACCGAAATTACACTGACCGCCATCTCAAGATCTGATCTCACTGAATCGGCTTCAAAACATCGACACTCAAAATCGTCAAGCGTTTGTGATTTGGTGCAATCGTTGCGAGTTTTCGGCTCGTTGACGCTGCGCGTACGACCAAGTTATGATAACGATGGGGAATGGCAGACGTATGACGCAAGTAGGGCTGCGCAAGTCAATGGTTGGTTCACTTTTTTAAAGGGCTCGGGACATAACCGAAGGAAGGGTAGCAGGACATGTTGTTACATACCGTTGAAAAGCATTCCGACAGCCTATGTCACGCACAAATTTTAAGCTCCTTGGAGATTCGCTATCTCTTGGTAGAGCGACTTTTCGTTCCTGAAAAAAGTAGATTGTGTCACAACTTGAAACGACCGGTGCAGAAACCCCAAATAAGTTGAAAGTCAAGTAACACGTGGATAGGATTACAACAGCTTCTGGTTAACTTATCATGAGAACTTCAGTCGCTCAAAGCATTGCTTCACTCGGTGAGGGTGCGAAATGTTCCAAAAATCGGCCACATTTTTCGAAAGCACAAGTTTGTCTCTAAATTTTGAGGCCGCGCTTTGTGCTGCAGAAATGAAAGTGCAACAGAAAAATAGAGCGTTTTCGAAAGTACCAGAAAATAAGGTTTTTAAATTTGGAAACACTTAGATAGCGGCGTGACAGGCCGAAAAAGACCTAAAAATTGCCCCTAAACTGCATAGTTGCATTCATTGACGGAAATGTGATGTAAATAAGCCACGTATTGCATTGCATTGGAAACGAGAAAGACAGACAAACGCACAGTCCAACAATCTAGACGAGTTTCAAGACTTCAAACTCCATGGACCGGCTGCTGCAGCTATGCCAACCTGAATAAGATATTTGGCTATAATTCGTTACTGTTTACGACTGTTGCACATTTGATAGCACCATCTGATGTAGCTTTAAAGTAGCTATCGAGCGATGTATAACATGCCCATACTATCTCTTGCTATGGACAAGAAACGGTCAAAATTCCGAAATCGCCCACGGTGACGTGACGGTTCACTTTTTTAATTAATAAAATTATTTTGTGCCCTTGCATTGAATCACATCACATTCATTTATATATTTTCCTGAAAAAACAAATTTTTTTTTGTCAAGCTGCCTACCAGTACTTTTCGTGATTGCGAATCGAAAAACGCCCAATTTTATCAAGTTTTCGTTTTGTTTGTGGTGTAAGAAATGCCAATGCCGGTTTTGTGGTTCAGGGGCATAGAAGGGTCATCTTTGGCACAGGGGTTAGTGATTTTTACGATTTTCGCACGCTTTTTAAACAATTTTATAACATCGAACCGCTGGAAAGCTATTTTCGACATCTCAAGTCAAAGAACACGGCTGTTCTGCCAAAGAAATTTTCTAAAATGTTTGCAGACAATATATATTTGTCGCGCCGAATGTACTGCTGATTGCTTATTGTTTCATTCGTTGAATGTCATTATTCACACAGGCCTCAAATCGCACCATCTTCGTCACGCAGTGTCGCTGTCGAGTGCCTGGTCACAAGTGCGCGCATTCATCACTCACATGCCCGGCCCCGTCTGTTTGATTGCACATAATGGTGGTCGATTTGATGTGCCTGTGGTCAGACGATTGATTCGCAAATACCAACTCGATGATCTGCCTGGTCGGTTTTGCCGCGATCGAAAGTAATGTTTTATTGTGTAGGTTCCCGTTTGACTAAATACTGACTGACCAAGCTGCACCTATATGGAAAAGCGCCAGAATTTTGCCAAATGAACTGTTAAAACTGACTGCACCGAAAAGTCCGCAAACTAAAAAACGTTCGTGGTTTTCGCCTTGAAATCAATCGATTTTGAAGCCACGTACATGCGTACACGCATCACGCAAATGGCAAAGAAACGGTTCCAAGAGCGCATTTCAGGAACCGAAACCGACACTCAGTTTACTTTCGTCGATTCGCTGACCATGTTCCAGTGTTTGGATTTCGAGTACACGCGCGCGATTCGGGCGCAGTTGCAGAATCATCATAAAACGACCGGTTAGTTGGCAGATGTTTCGTTTTGTCTGGTTTTTCACATTCTGTTGGTTGGTTTGTTGCCCCCGTTCGGTTGTCGTGGTCTCATTGTTGACTGAAGATGTCCGACAGATCTTCAGCGCATTTGATCGGGTTACGCCACAGATCGATTGGGCTCGTGGATACGGGTCGGCTTTTGCAACGAAACAGATGTTCGACCGTGTCAGGCTCGGTGTAGCATCGAGGGCACACGTTTTATATGTTTCGGTCGATGCGATTGTGATAAGAGTTAGGATCGAGTTGCGCGATTGCACCCGCGACCGTATTGACTCGCATTGGCGTTAGAATCTGATGCCTGGATCGAATACGACAGCCGGGATTTTCGGGTAGGAGTCGGTGGGAAGCCGCGCGCCGTTGATGTGTATGGGTGGGGTGAAGGATTTGACCGCGGGTTTGCGGCCTGACGTCGGCACTGTGGACGTGGATTTGGTTTCGGAGACTGAGAGGCCGCATCCGGCGCATTCACATTCTGTCGTGCATTTTCATTATTGTAGCATTCGTATCGTTCTGTTTTAGGCAATCCAACAACCGGAGCGAACAACATTGAGCTGCCGTCAACTAGTGCTGCCGCACCGCCGAATAATGATCAAGTTACCGCCGCTGAGCTGACATCACATGGGGATTTGGATTTACCGGACGGTTGGCCTGGCCTTGAATCAGGGTTTTTTTCAAAATGGCCCAGTGGCTCATTGGTGGCTCGTTTGCCATTTTTTGTGGCTCATTTAAAACATAAGTGGTGTAATGAGCCAACATTAGTAGCAGAAAAACCTACCTTGAATTTGCTGGCAATTTCGTACAATCGGCAATCTCAACAAATTTTAGCCACAAATCTGTACGTGACACCACAACGCGCGCATCGCAACAGCAATGATGAGGACAACAGCACCAACAACAACAACGACAACATTGCTTTGTTGAATGCGCCGCCGAGACCGAGGCACTCCGAGACACAGCACAACAACACGAATCGCGTGTATGTGGACGGGAGACTGGTGGAGGGCGAACCGCTCGTCGCTGAGTGAGTGATGATTGTAATTTTGTCTTTGTCTGTGGTCTTATTTATTATTTCAGTAGAATTTGTGCGTCGAAAATGTTGCTGTAATTTGATATGCACAGTGGCGTTCTCAATCAAACAAGTGTGAATGCTTGCAGAGTGAAGCAAATGGCGATGACTCCGCCGACAACGCCCAAGTACACCACAACAAATCCACCCGCACGTCAACGAAATCCGGATCGCGTCAGGCGACAGCTGCAGTTCGATGCGCAGACACGCCAGCGAATCGATGATAATGGCAAACGGTGAGGCTGATTGGCGCTGGTGGTGTGACAGGAACTGATCTTAATTGGTGTGAATCTGAATGAAACTTGCTCATTTTGTTGGGCATGGCTTTCCTGAAAGAAGGATGATTTTTAATTAAAAACACACGATTTCTATGACTTTCAACCAGCTTAGAATGAGTTCCCGGACGAACGCCAACGAGCTAATAAACAACTAATAAAGGACCGGGTCGTCGAGATAAATATGTGGTACCAGTTGTGATGTGGTTGGGGGTATACCCCAACTGGTTAGCTAGATGTCTTCCTCGGGTCATCAAGTCAAGATAGTGTTGATTTCAGTGCCAAAATGGCCATTTTATGCGCCAAAATGGTCAAATTCGCTCCAATGTTCTCACACGAGCACAAAAATACACATTTTAGCATAATTTGACCAATGTTTATACCCCTGTCTTTGACTTCAGGACCAATACCCCAAATCGGGGTACCCAATTAGCTAGCTAGCTTTCTTGCTCGGACCAACTACATCACTGGGCACCAGTGTTCTTGACAGAACGTTGGATTCCTGTAGTCACGTCACGTTACAAATGCCAGTCCGGTTCGATCACCAAGTTGAATACGACCAAAAACTGCCAAACTTACAGAATCAAAATCGAGCCCGTTGCGCCGATTATCGGCGCTCAATTCAAAATCGAAGCGAACGACGAGGAATTTGAGCGAATGAACCGTTCTGACGATGCGAATCATCAATTTGAGATCGAGTCGCCACCCAGATCGACGTCGAAAGTGGCTAGATTGCGGGATTTGGACAAAACCGAATGGACGCACGCGAAGCGGAAACTCGCCGGCGTCAACAATTTCACGTGCGTTTTGCGCCCCATAAAGTCTGCCCATAAAGCTGAAGTCATGCTTGTCCATTTTGGGCTTGTAGACAATGAGGAGGACCAATTTTTGTTTTGATCATATTTTGTGATAGAGTCGTAGCACAAATTTCGTCCAGCGTAAAAGTTGTTCGTTTGGCGCAGGGGAACAACTTTTGCGCTGGTTGAAATTAGTTCCCCCAACTCTATCACAACATATGAATTAAACAAAAGTTTGTCCTCATTGTCTACACGCCCAAAATAGACACGTATAACTCCACCTTAGAACCCACCTGTTAAAAGCACCGAGTTTTGTCCGTTTCGGCCCGTTTTCACAGAAGGGCGAGGTGCCAGGCCTCGTCGGTGCGAACGCATCCGGCCAGTCGACCTCCAATGAGCACGAAGATTAATTTCTGGAAACATGTCCATTTTTCGTGTACAACATCACACAGGCTGGCGCATTCTACAGCTTTTTGATTCGGAGAACAAAAAGTTCCCACGAAACATCTTTTAGTTCTCTTTCTCACATCTGGTTATGCTAATATTGAAATCGCCGATGTTTTACGAGCTAGAATCACCCGCCGGGTTTGACTTTGGTTCATCGCTTTTTTCTGAAAAACCAAGATTATCAAAAATCACCGTCACACAATCCAGATAGAACAGATTACGCCTGATTATGCTTCCAAACACAAATTCCTCAGCCAGATTATGTGACTTTTCAGACGTACTTCATATAGCCTGTCCCGTCTGTGGTTGAACATGTTCACTGGTGAGCCAGGCATGGTGCAGCCACCAGCGCATCGCTCGGACGCCGACGTTTGTATGATGTTTCAATTGTGTGCAATGTATGGCTCTGATGCGGTCAGGTATATGGATGAGAACGCGAAACCGTGGAATCAGTAGTGTCAAATGGGACAACGCACTGCGCTGCTATCAGTATTGTTGATAGCTTTCTGGGTACATACAGTTTTGTTGCCGTTTCTCCGTTGATTCTGATATGAAATGGAGGGCGGACTCCGTCCTCCATTTCATATCAACGGACCAATGCACTTTGTTAGAAACGCGTGTATATAGTTTTGCCAATCTCATTTATCCATAACAGGTGTCTTTTATCTCAATTTTTAGATTGTTCTTGTTTTGTAGCTGAACGTTTTTTCGGTTTCTTGTCATTGTTGCCTATTTGTATTGAATTCTTATTTTCAATGTTTGACGCGCGTTTGTGTTTCCTTGCAGCTTATCTGGTGCCAAGGTTGTTTTTGCGTGCCCTAGTTTTTAGGATACCGTTGTGTTTTCACTGCTTTTTTTATCCGATTGTTGATGTTTTCCATTTTGTACTCACAGCCAATCTCTTACTAATTGCTAGTTCCTTCTGTCATTTGAAGTTACTTCAGTTTCCATCCGGGTGGGGTCGAAAACCCCGAAAAAACGCCGAAAAAAACGCCGAAAAAAAAACCCCGAAAAATAAAAACCCCGAAACCGAAAAACCCCGAAGAAAAACCCCGAAAACGAAAAACCCCGAAAAATATAAAATGTGTGAAAAACAATTCTTTTTGTTAGAGAAGGGTATTCGTGTCGTTCGTGCACCAAAAAATGGGCACTGGTACAGGTCGGGCACAAGTTAGGTAATTCTCCTTTGGTCAGGTCTTCCTGGCTGGCAGCCTAAGCCTAACCCTGAAAGAAAGCCTGTGCAGCTGTACATTTGTGGATGTTTCCTTGATATGGACATGTCTTCCTGGCTGGCAGCCTATGCCTAAGCCTATGAACAAGCCTAAGCCCAAGTCTAGGTTCAAGTCTGATCGGAAGCCAATTTATCAAGTGTAGGGATGATGTTTCACTCGTGGGTCACGAGCGACATGAATACCCACCTCTAACAAGATTTTTTTTCATCCCTGACATTTTTTTATTTTTCGGGTTTTTTTCGGGGTTTTTTCATTTTCGGGGGTTTTTTTCGGGGTTTTTTCGGGTTTTTTCGTTTTCGGGGTTTTATTTTTTTGGGGGTTTTATTTTTCGGGGTTTTCCGTTTTGGGGTTTTCGACGGCCACCTTCCATCCAATGCAAGCACAGCGTGTTCTAGAAGTACGTTCATAAATATTTAGACGGGAAGGAACTTTTAGTCCACACTGTGTGTGCGCATTATCATCTCATCTCACCGTGTTTACCCGTCACACGCAGGGTTGATCTCACATCACTTTGTTTATTCATTCCTGATTACATTTGGATAAAGTCATGCCCAATTATGTTTCTGGCGTGATTTCTTGGTTTGCCTCGTGCTTCGAGCGCTCGTGACGTTATGGGCGTTATATGTGGATTGGAGTAAATTATCTGTAATCAGTATTTTATTTTAAAATTTGGTTAGTGTTTTGTTGTCCTGTTCACTGTGGCGACAGCGAAACGTCGGAGAACAGTTTTTCGGTAATTCGTCAAACATTTTGTCAATCATGCGTAGGGTTAGAGAGGTGTCGGGTGCCAAAAAGTGTAGGTGTCGGGTGCCTCCAGGTGTCGGGGTTTTTTGGGACCCGACACTTACGGTTCAAAACATCAGTTTTGCTGAGAAAAGAATTTTGAGAGAAAATTTTCTTCGAACCAAATGTTTCCGAAGACGCAGAATGTAACATTTTGGTGTTTATTTCGTGTGAAAATACTTGAATTCAGTCACTTGAACCAAAAAATTGCACTCATAATGCGAAGGAGCAAAAATTTGCCCGTTTTCGCTCCAAAAACAGGTGTCGGATTTTTCCAAAAACTAGATGTCGGGTGTCGGGTTTTTTTGGAACTGTCGGGTGTCGGCTTTTTTTCTCAAATGTCGGGTGTCGGGTATTTCCAGGTGTCGGGTAACCTCTAACCCTAATCATGCGGAACATTTTTATGCTATGCCCCTCTGTATCTAATGTGCTGTGCTCTGAAAAAACCCGCAGGATTATTCTATCTCTAAAATCTTGCAGCCGCCAAAAAAACACCGATGAAGCCGAGTGACTTGAGCTTTAACAATAGCACCAACGACGTCAAGCCCGACGATGAGGGGGCACCGCCGAAAGTGGCCGTTGAGAGCACGGCGGAGTGGCAGATACATGAGATTGGGTTCGATGGACGCGAACAATACATGCAGTTGGTCGTTGAATGATTTGCGCGTTGAGGCAATTTAGAGGTTTTCCAAAACATTTTACACCACGTTCACTTGTTCAACCAAGTCGACACTGATATCGGCAAAAATGTCTTTCACAAATAAATTGACGTGTAGTGCACTGTAAATATAAATTGTTGTTGTTTTCGGCCTGTGCACTCGTTGCCGCATAAACGTGCAGTCCACGGCTGTTTGTGTGTTTCAATGTCAAACAACTTTCTGAACCTCACAGTTAGTTATCGCGCTGTGCATGAAAATCTGGCCAGCGCTTGAAAACCAAAACTTCAATTTCATTTGCAGACCTGAAGTCTACAGCGACCATATTGCCCGTCTGGCGCATCAAGTGCACTGGCAGTCGTATGTGCAGGGTGGGTCCGGTGGCACCCAAGCTGCTGCGGCAACTGCCACGGCCGTGGATAAAGGTACACATGGACTCGGGACTTTGTTCACTCCCTTTCAGTCACACAAGTCGTGTGTGTGTCAGCTGCATGGCTTGTTGACTGTGCGTTGAGCTTGTTGCCTAGCTCGACTTCGAACGGGAGGTTTTCTACGTCTGTAAAACTGCATGAGGCAACGAAATTAGAAACTTACTATATTACCGAAAATTTGGACGACACACCTCATGGTGTTGAAGTTATGATAGTGAATGGAAATGTTCCACGACGCGATGGATGGTGGATTAGGGTTTGGGTGGCATGTTCTTGTCGGGAACAAGCAAATTATCAGTGGTTGTTAACCACGCTAGTGTTTCACATAGACGTCTATGAAAACCGGAGATAAATAATTCATAAATAATGCAAGTAAAAGTGTGCACGTTGTGTTTTGTTTTTTAAGCTTTCTACGACGGGCTTGATTCATGTATGTACATATATTGTAACATAATCGCACACTTTTACTTTCCAGCCTGGGGTGGGAGATCGCATCGAAAATAACCCAACCGTGTCACAATAGCCTGAGTTCACAAGGCGACCGCTTGTGTCCTTCAGATGCGACCGATTCCGAGACTGACGAAGAAGCGGAGGGAAATGTACCGAAGAGCAAGAAAGCAAAGCCGACAATTGACCACGAGACCGGTGTGTGGGCCAGTGTGGCCAAATCATTGAAGTGCGTTGGCGCGTTGCTTTCTTGATTTTTTTGGTGAAGTTTCTGATTGTTTAGTATATATTATAGTATAGTTTGATCAGATACCGGACAGGTGAAACATCCTTGAACAATTCTTAATAGACAAGTATGAAAGTCCTAAAAAAAAGAAAACGGGTTGGACTATGTTTCAGGGAAGGAAGCTGCCAAATGTTGCGTTGCCATCACATAAATGATAGTGCTTTTGGTGTAAATAATTCGTCCATAAGATCATCCTGAAAACAAAAAATAAAATCGAATCTTACGAATCACCTCACGCGTCTCGGTGGCTCAATTTCCATATCACGGATGTTTTGCCGGCAGTTTTGTGATAGATTACAAATTACCGTTCAATAATCAGTTGTTGTTGTTTTTGTCATTCAGTGCGTCCCTGGTGCAACTGAACGTTCTGGGAGATGTGCTGCGAGTGGCACAATTACGTCTGCCGCATATGGCTCCATACATCAGTGTGAGGGAAGTCGAGGTACGTAGTATGTTTGGGTGGACCTGGAGTCACCGATGACCACCTGGCCCACCGACCGGCTGACTGAGGGATGGGACTAGAGTGGCAATGATTGTCAATTGTCAGGGGCTAATTGTTTAGTCGTCAACTCTGGCCGTTAACTCAAACAGCCCTGAATCAGCTCGAGAAATAATTATGCACGGCTTTACTCGAATACCCCGCGAAACCTAGGCGTAGACAGGACTCCAAATTAATTTTTTCAATAATTTGCTAAATACAACAATCACACAATGCTCTCGCATCCCTTTACGGCCAAGTTGACCACGCGCGTTGACAATGTGCTTTGACGACATCAATATAACCCAATAGCCAGTTTGGTTGTATTTGGAGCAACACACCAGCACAAGCATGATACGTATGCCGTGGACAATTTTCGCGTAGAAACTGTTTGCTATGGGAAAAATTAACTCCTAAAACTTAACCAAACAATGTCAGTTCATAAATCACTCTTTGCTGGAACAGCAGTTTGTGTTTTCGCATTTCGCAGACGGACGGTACCATACGCTAGGACGTCTTTCCGTTTGCGAATCAGGTCGTCGATGTTATTCCCTATGCAGCAACATGGCGAATTCCCTGCACACAGGTGCTTCCGAACGAAACGGTCGACTTTCACGCAAAAGACATCGCACAACAATCACCGAAGGAATTGAAAGCGCGCATGATCGGTTTTGCTGTGGCGTCGAAAAAAATGGTGAGAGAAATTTTTGGTCAACCATCTTGATATAGTGAATTTCCAATTTCGCTGCCTCATGGATTTTACAGACGCAGGGAAACTCCCGTTTGAAGTCCAGCAGGCAAAAAACTCAGCGTGCGTAGCTCGTGTGCGTTTCGAATGTTTCAGTCACAGAAGCTGGGTGTGTCAGCTGCGCAGATTGTTGACTGTGTGTTGAGCTTGTTGCCTGCCCCGACTTCGAATGGGAGCTTCCCTGCGTGATTGAATGAAATTACAACTTTACTTTACGAATTTGTCCAATTACAGGGTCTGATGCGAGCTCATGATCTACTGAGTAAATGTGCTGAAAAGATTGACACGATGCCTTTGCAGGTTGGTGGATGTGTGTATGGTAGATTTTGGTCACTTTTTGATTTTGTCGGGAATCAGTGTCAGATGAAGATCAAACTTATGGCAATTATACCTGTCTATAACTGACAGCACAGAAACATTTTTGAATCGATTTCTTATTTTTACATGATTGTCATAACTAGGGTCAGAGGTCGGGGGGTACCCGACACCCGACATCTGGAAGTACCCGACACCCGACATCTGAGAAAAAAGCCGACACCCGACAGTTCCAAAAAACCCGACACCCGACATCTAATTTTTGAAAAAAAACCGACACCCGACACCTGTTTTTGGACCAAAAACAGGCAAATTTTTGCTCATTTGCATCATTAGTGAAATTTTTTGGCTTAAGCTACTGAATTCAAGTATTTTCACACGAAATAAACACCAAATCTCACATTCTGCGTCTTCGGAAACATTTGGTTCGAAGAAAATTTTCTCTCAAAATTCTTCTCTCAGCAAAACTGATGTTTTGAACCGTAAGTGTCGGGTGGCGGGTGTCGGTCCCAAAAAAACCGACACCCGACATCTGGAGGTACCCGACACCCGACACCTACACTTTTTTGGCACCCGACACCCGGCAGCCGACATCTCTCTAACCCTAGTCATAACCGACTCTGCATGAAGGGCCGAGTGCAGCAAATCGTGATGAAGAGTTTATAGGATCTAAACTGAACATCGCTGCTTCGTAATTACCACCCTCATGATCCAGATATTTCTGCAGTAAAGAAAATCGAGGGTGCCGTTCATGTCATCGTCATCATCATTCATCATTTTATATTTTTTTTCGCAGTAAGCATGGAAGTTAAACACAAACAACGCCAATACGAGCCCGATTGCACAGGTGGTGTGCTTACAAAACGAATAGTAAGAGAGAATCCTGATGCATCACGTTGTATTGTGCAACATGTAACTTCCCAAATCAGCAGCCACGTCTGAATGTTTCACCATCTGCCACCTCCGAAATCGGGCTCGTGTTGCCATGGTGTTACTGCACAAGCCACAAGGGATAAATAGTAATACTGTAGCACTGCAAAAATGCATAAATAATATCATATTGTGCCGAGAATGTAAGTAAAGGCAGTCTACGGGAGGTTGTCACTCAGCCCCCGAATACCGTAACCCACCGTAATTTTGATCTGCAAGGATCGTGTCGAAACCATTTTGTTTTTTATCTATGTTTTGCGTGTTAGCGCCAACACCAACCAACATTTCCAAGTTTTGGGGATCTACGCGCACGATGACAATTTCCAGCTTGCTGCCGCTAATACACGTGTCAATAAGCAGCGATCAGCATGGGTCTCGCTTGCGGTGGGTTACGGTATTCGGGGGCTGAGTGACAACCTCCCGTAGACTGCCTTTATATACATAACTACGTGTCACAATGAAGAGGGCAGCCAGCATACATTTTCTAAGCACAAATTTATAAATTTATTTTCAAATGAAGTTCAACTTATTTTCTGCACAGGTCAGCGATCTCAAGTTCACCGACGCGTACCTGTCCGAGCTGCAAGAACTGCGCAAGTTGTATCGCGTGAGAAAGATTGGCGCGAAGACGATGGGTGATCTCGGATACGCCAGTTGTGCGTGTGATTTTATAAGTTTTAATATTTAATTGAAAAAAAATAAACTTTTTTCCCGACAGACGGTCCGAAATTCGAAGCGCGTTCGGTGTTCGAGATACGCAGACGTGACACACAGCGCACGTCGGCTGATGTTTCAAGCGCTGTTGATATAAAGGCCATTGGCGGTAACCTGGAAGTGGACATACCGCGAAATCTCAGACGAACCACCGAACTTGTCGTGGATATTGTGCCTGGTGGGTGACATGATTCGGTTTTGATTGTGTGAAGTGCAGTTGGCCTGAAAATAATGAAGTGGACCGCCCTCCTTGTGGTGACAAAGATCGAAATCCATCTTGTTATGTTGTCGTGATTGTTCACTAATTTTTTGGATGATAACAGTCGAATTGGCCAGCTACTGGCTTCCGGTCACATTTTTGACCGGAAAATGGGTATTTTGATGGAGAAGTAGGAGCGGGTAGTGTACCAGAGCGGGGCGGGTG
The DNA here is from genome assembly GCA_030248065.1 of Rhynchonema sp. JSB1_4. Classification (NCBI taxonomy): domain Eukaryota; kingdom Metazoa; phylum Nematoda; class Chromadorea; order Monhysterida; family Xyalidae; genus Rhynchonema; species Rhynchonema sp. JSB1_4. Next base: position 40,059 of record JASAMV010009273.1, read on the forward strand.
GGGGGAGGTAAGGCACCAGAGTGGAGCGGGTAAGGGGAAGGATACCAGGTCCCAGCCACAGCACTGGGTCACGATAAAGACACTGTACTAGACTGTGCGAAACCACGACATTATTTTCAGATGACCCCGATTTGCTGACAGACAAACCGATGATGAACAAAACAGTGCACACCACAGCGCCTTCGGCTGATGTTTCATGGCGTGTTGCACTGCATGACGCGCAACAGACACTGATAGCTAATGATATATTTGCCTTGGTCGGTGTTTGGGATTTGTTTTCGTCGATTGTTGTTGGTGAGGTATGAAGCACATCGTCTTCGTAAGCTGTGGTCGTGGTAAAGAAATTTGGTTAGTATCTTTTCCGACCGTGTACGCGCAGAATTGTTGCTTTGTACAACCGAGCTAATATCTGAACGCAGGTAAATATTTTCGATTGCCAAACGTCCGGGACGTCAATTATTTTTCAGTGATTGCTACAGTTTAGGCCATCCTAAATTTGCCCATTTCTATTATTGCCCGTTACAGTTGTGCCGCGAAGTCGTGGACGCTTCTGAGCAGGGCATCGCCAGTGTCACGCAGAACTCGGTGTTGTTGGTGCAGTTGGGCATGAAGGACTACATGTTGCGAGTGAGACTTGTTCATGAGCAGGCACGGAAATGTGAACAGGTGAGATTTGGCGATCCCTCTTAAAATCTTGTGACATGACGGTCCCCTAATCATATTCTGTTGAACTGATCATGCTGCTGCTCGGCATGATAACAAGATCGTTTGCTTACGGTATGTTACTGTGGTCAACTCACTTTGTAGAGTCGTCAAGTCACCCCGAATGGCATGCATTATTTCTCGCGCTCGCTCGGGGCTGCTGTGAGTTGGCGAAGTGATTTGACCACTTGGCTTGACCACTGTAAATATTAGCCAGATTGCCTGTTGGCGTGAGCCGTTTTCGGGCGCTTTTCGTAAAAAAACACTGCTCATCGCCAAGCTAGAATAGGTGCTGAAAACAGTTGATCAAGCCAAGTCAAGGATAGGCAATTATTTCGTGCCAAATAGCTGTCAAACCTTTCAGACTGACTTAATTCAACCCAAAGTCGAAGTCGGTGATCAATCTGAATCAACGACAACACAATCCGGTTGGTGTCATTTTTACGTGCGATAATGTTTCGTATATTGCGTTTATGCTCTGGTGTTGCGATGTGCAGCTGGTCTTTAGCGGCAACTGGCAGCAGCCAAATGCAGAAAAACAAAATGAAACGCACAACGAACAAAATACTGTAATTTTGATTGATTCAGTTCTCGCTCGAGTCGGAAGGAATTACGATTATCAATGAATTTCGACATAAAGTAATATACAACAAGTATCGCGATCTCGTTAAGAGGCCAGTCTGGTCCGAACGAGATGGTTCACAAAAAATAACTGTCTGTAACACAGCTGCACCCCATCCCCCCCCGTTTCAGACGCAGACCCACACCCATCAGCCCCGAGCCAATTCACTGGTGTTTGTACGGCGTACACCCGATGTGTCTACTTGTCTGATGTGCACAATAACGACATCCATCCATTACCGTTTGTCGCACTGCCGATATCCGACCAATACAACAAGGAGTTGCGCCTGGCTGGACCGTTCGGCACGAATAAGGCGCAGGTTGTCGGAAGGGAACTGAGTTTTGGTTTCAAACTCCGTCACCCGAAATGAGAGGTTATCTATCGTCAGACATGGGGCGCTGAGCTAACTTGACGTATGCGCGTGGCACTCTTATTGTTGTCGCTGGGCGGATGCGATGCTTCAGGCTGCCCAATCCTGAGTCTATCAAGATTGGTTATGATCGTGCTCTGCCTGCGTGTGCTGTCGACCACACCAAATACGACCAACCATCTCTAACGATCTGATGTCTTTGCGTCCGTTGTACGATGCTATTGCTTGTGATTTAGCAGTGTTTCGTTGTGTTCCGTTCCAGTTATTCGTGCTCAGTTTGCAGGGTCCAAGGAAACAACCACCGTTGGTAATCTTCTCACACTACTATACAGAAGAATTCCAAGAACATTTATGCGGCACACCCCAATCTTAAAGGGGGCCTGCCGCTAATGTTTTTTGGGTTTTGGGCCTCGGTTGTTTATATTAATCGTTAGTTGGCACTGAGATGAAGAACATTAACCTTCAAGAACTTCACCAAACTGACGTTTACCCACCGAAATCGATCAACCAACATGGCCGCACGGGAACAAACTATCCCAATATTGATGCACTATGTGTGCATGGAAATCAGGATTTCCAAAGCATAATTCAAATCACAGAGGTGTGTTATAGGCGGCGCGTTACGGTAGGTTGACAAAACATTTGTTATTTACAAAAGAGCTAATGTTTTATCGGGCTACCGTAACCCGCCGCCTATATCACGCCCCAGTGATTTTGAATTTCTCTTGTCATTCCTGATCGTCATGTGCAAATGTGCATCAATATCGGACAGTTTTGTTCCCGATAGACCATCTTGGCGGATCGATTTCGGTGGGTAATCGCCATTTTGGTGAAGTTCGTCAAAACTAATGTTCTTGATCTCGATGCCAACAAACGATATAAGTGAAAAAAACGAGATCGAAAAACAATAGCGGCGGGGCCGCTTTAAACATTTTTGCCAGAAGTCAAATTCTCGCTCACCAGGTGTGCATACAACAAAGTGGTGTGACACGCAAGTCCTTGATTGTGCGACTGCATACAATGGCCCGACATTTGATTGTGCTCAAACGCACCACAACATTGCTCAGACATTTGCAACAGGCGTACAGTGCCGATCCCAGCGTTAGTTGTCAGTTGTGTTCGTTTTCGTGCACAATTTGCTGCCAGTGCACCGAGCCGGTTTTTACCAGTGCACCGATTGGTTTGCAGTTGCACTGGTCGTTCATTCGCTGCGACATGAGCCAATCGATATTGTGCGTCACGGTCGTCAACAAACACTATGAACGATGCGGACGGTTGGCTGTAGGCTTTATGGTTTCATTAAACATCACATGCTACTTGGCAGTGTAGGGAGCAGAGCTGATGTGATGGAGAGGATGGAATTGCAAATAAGAATGGTGGTGATCCAGATGAGAATCCAGCTTGGTGATTCTGATTTGTGTTGGTGTTGCCTTAGTTGGTCACCTGACTTTTTTCATTACACATTTCAATTCTATCTTGTGACCGCTGCCATCCAATTTCGTTCAGCGATGCAGCAGCAATTATTCGCAGGCAACTGATAAAAGTATTTTTGTTCGCTCCTCGTGCGTGATTGCTTCGGTGACAATTTCGCAGCGTCCCTATTATGCGACACAAAGTTAAATTATGAGACACAAGATCTGACCAATCACCAAGTTTCACACAGTGTCACACAATTACATTATTCTTGTCGATTACAGCACGCGTCTGCAGCTGCAATTGGGTGCGTCCACCATACAACTAGTGCACAATGACGGCCATGTGCAGCAATATAATGCTGCTGACACACAACAGCTGCGCGCCGCTTTGGTTAACGTGGTTGGTGATGTTTCACTGTTGTTTGTTTGTTGTTGTGTTTGTCGTCATCATTTGTTATTTTTAATCTAACGCTAGGCCAACACGAGCCCGATTTCGGAGGTGGCAGATTAGTGAAACATTCATACGTGGCTGCTGATTTGGGATATGTTACACATTGTAGACTACAACGTGGTGCATGACGATTTTCTCTTTCTATTCGTTTTGTAAGCACAGCACCTCCGGAATCTGGCTCGTGTCGGCGTAGTTTGCCTATTATATTATACATCGACATCTTTTCACACTGCATGTGCCTAGTTTCGCGATCCGGATACGGAGGCGACAAAACATTTTTCTGGAGGGCATTTTGCGTTTGTTTTCGAATTCTGAATTCTGATCACTCAGAGTGAGTGATCTAATACCAAACCAGCCGACCAAGTCCACCACAGGCGCACAGTGGTTGGCGCAGAGCGCGGCATTTTTGTCAGGAATGGAATGAAAGCAACCGTGACTGGCTGATGTTTCACCTGCGCTACATATAAAGCTGTTCAGATCACACGTCACACGATGCACAGTCTACAACAATTGGCGCATGCGTGTGGTTGGCGTGTGTCGTCGTACGCGGCCAAAAGTGCGACACAAACACACGCCACAGCACGACAACGACAAACGAGCACATTGCTGCTCACTGATCAGACTGCTTTGAGGTGAGTTTGACTGAGTGGTGCTTGGGTGTGTTGACGCTTTGTTGTCGCGCTCTGCTTCTTAGTAAGAAATTGTAAAGAATTCGGTGAGAAACACTTCTTGTTCGGTAAGAAATTTTTACAGACTGTAATGGTGTACTTTGGCTTTCCCAACGTAGTGGTGATGTTGCAGGGGACTTACCCAAGTATAAAGTGTACGGTATCTTCATTTTTTCACCCAGGCGGATCCCGATCCCGTATCCTGACTTTGGCTTGTTCACAGAGACATGTATGATGTAGGATTAAAAAAGGACCAACTTTGTCCCCCTCAAAACGACAGCTAAGGTGACCAGCGTTTATTATCGTTTCCAACTGCAGTATGGTTATGGTCAACATTGATAAACAACCGTATTTACCAATCGAGTTCTATTTCTCTTTCATTCATTCCAGATCGGTGCGCATCCACGTGCACGACCGAGCCGACCCTGAAGTCACCTTGTTGGATCAGGCAGCGTCGCAAGCGCGCCAATTCGAAAAACCCATCGACTACTCGCGCATGCCCGGTGCAACGTTGCTGGAACGCGTGGAGAAATTGTTGTGTGCTTTTGCGAGGGATGCCGCAAGACAGTGAGAGAGTCCAATGGGAATGTTAATGCTGCGCATATAACCGGTTTGGAGGTCCACATTAACTGACCAGTATGCACTTCTGGCAAAATGCTGGGTTGGGAGGGGGTGCAAAATAGGTCGGGCAGTATTTTGTGATTTCGACCAGCATAAAAGTTCCTCGCAGCTCGCAACGGGACGTCATTTACGCTGGTCAAAGTGCATACCGGTGGCCATTGTAGGCCAATTTAGTATTAAATGCGTTCATACTACGTTATCCCAACCTGTACTTCGTCTCGCCACATGTTTAGCGTCGAAAGTAGGTGATCGTCTGTTATTTCATCGTTAGTCTGCTAATTTGTGTGGCGAAAAGTTGCCCTATTTGGTAATCGAGCATACTGAGTTTGATTCTGACAGCCATTTTGTCCTGAGTTGCCTTCCCTGGAGGCAGGCCATCGTGGTCCAGCTTTTGGGTGCGACACTTTCAAGTGTACTGTTTTAGTGACGACTCTCCTTCGCGGCACAGATATCCTTGTGATTTATCGCATTAGTGTTGTTTTATAACTTTCACTGATCTTAATTCGTCCACTTCAACAAATTTCTGTTGTTGTTGTTTCTGTTGGATAATTTCGAACAGTAAAGAAATGGGCTGATGATTTCCGACCGCGGTTCCCAGCCAATGCTCCTCGCGTCTTGCGCCACATTTTTCCATCGAAAATGTGTACCAACTGTGCCATCTTCATGGCATCTTAATGTCGACAAACTTTTGTGAAATTCCAGGTAAACAAACCAAAATATGAAACGAAAATCCTCAAGCGTATTGGAGGAGGAAGCCCAAACATCGGCAGTCAAAACGAAGAAAAAGGACAAGAAAAGTCAGCGTACTGAAAACAATAACGGACTTGAAAATACAGATGACCCTTGGGCTAGGTTACGTCTGTGGGTGGATAATGATTTGAGCACAGGCCAATACAATGTGGATTATGTTTCACGCCTGTGTGCACAATGTCGCGATGTGCCACACAACAAACACGTGCGATTTACGGAGTTTGATCTCACTAAAGTGCTCTGTTGTTATGAGGTTCGTTTGTTGCTTTAACTCTCCATGCAACACCGTGGATGCGCGTGATAACATCGAGTTATGGGACAGCGTTTTAGCGTCTTGCTCAACGTTACCCGTTTTCCATGAGCTATCAGATCACGCACGTCTGTGACGCCAGCGGGACTAGCGCCCGTCGGTCCGCGCCACACGCGCGTTTTTGGGGTAAAGAGAATTTACGCACCGAGGAGGAGAGCGTAAGATATATCAACTACACTGTTGCGCAACAGTCCCCGGTGGCTGTGGCGTTTTCGAGAATTTCGGCCATTGTGTGCCACGGACATCACAGTAACAATAAAAGTTCCGGGAATTTCTGTCGTCAAGCGGTCACTCAGCCCAGAGCTCGAAATGTAGACCCCCAGCTTATTATGATTATGAACCATTCTCTCACAGGCAAGCACCAGTGTCAACGACCAACTGCTGTTTCGTGTGTTGTATTTGCTTGAGTCAATACCGAACATTGACATGTTGCGGATTGCACCCGTTTTGTGGTCACAAATGGCCAGAACCAGATATAAAGGTTGGACTTGGAAAGGGCAATGTAGATGAATGAGCTCTGCAGGAGAAAATGATTTTGCGATGCCTGTGGAACTCACATATTGTTACAGTGTCTCTGCAGTCGCACAAAGCGGATGATACATGTATAGTTGCGCTAGATCATAATTTCACGCGTCTAATCTGTTGTACGAAACAAAGTGGAATTAAATTTGACCTTATGAGTCACGCGGTTATCAAGATTGTATTTGTGCGTTTTCTACTTAAGAACTGTTTTATGGAGTTACTAGTTCGTTTCAAGCATCTTTGGTTGTGATTCCGCCAAAAAACGGCATTGAAATAGCACCAAAATGGTTTTCTATTCAGAAAGTCTCAGAATGAAGTGCACCGTCAAATTGGTCGTTGGGCACGCTGGTGTGGTTTTGCTTCTGACGCCCTTATTTTGGCACGTAACAAAATGAAATGAAAGATAAAAACGAAGCTCAAATCCAGGAAAAAGTGGAATGAAAAGACCGGTGCTCGTTCTTTGACCCGACAACATCAGATCATGTCGTCAAATAAAGTCGTCAAACCAGCAATAATACATGAGAGCCCCAAGTGAGCGCGAAAATGATACATGTGATTTGACAACAAAATGTGACGACATGATTTGACGACATTACTATATGCCAACAATAAACCGATGAATTGCTCCGTGCAACATCCAACCCAAATGACAATGTCAGACCACGTCAGTCGGCTGTCAGTCAATGTTGGTGTGCGTACGACCAGTGTTGATGTGTTGCAGTCAATTGACGCACAGTCGTTGTGGTACACGTTGGTGCACTTGCAGGGGGATGCCAACATGGATGTTATGGTGGGCGATTATTGTTCGGTCATGCTGTGACGTTGTGCAAGGCACAGTTTGGGCATAATTCTAGTTGTCAGTAACAAGGGCGTGATCATTCTGTAACAAAACCGGCCGTGTTTATCGGACCGACACGCGCATATGAGCATGATAGCACGATCGAAAGTATGGCCATAAGTTTTCGGCTAATTCCGAAATTAGCAATCTGTTTGTCTGACAGCAGATAAAAATTTCATCTGGTTGTAAATTCCCATGGCCGTATGAACTTTGACACGAAACGTCAACGTTCCGTGAAGCTGGACATGGGAGCGACATTTAGCAAGATCGTGTCATAAAGCAAGCTTTATAAACTGGACTTGAAACTGTGTACATGTTGGCTTGGGCAGTGGTTAATAAAAAATTTTTTATTCGAACCGCATTTTTTTAAATTTTTTTTTAATTTAAAAAAATTTTTTATTCCAGCCAAAATCTGCCCAACACGATAAAAAAATGAGCGCTCAAGTACAAAATAGGGGTATTTTTGCTACATAATGTGTTCTAAGTGCATATAAAGCACAGGTGATACGAAAACCATGCTATCCAATGGTCGATAAGTACCAACGATAGTCAGGTACACACCCGTACCCTTCCCCAGGTGGTGCGGGTGTGATAGTATGGCTTTCTGATATTCGGGATGGGAATTTTGGGTGAAATTATGACGTCTGGGTACACGACCAATGCAAGTAAGCTGCACATAGTGTGAAATTAGAGTGAATACAAAATAGAATCACTTCTTTCGGGTCTGGGGCATGGATAAATAAATGCCGACCCAGTCACATGTACGTGTGTAGTCATATGAGAGGCCTTGTGAGTGTGTGCACTATGTCTAGATGCCACAAAACAACGATTATGGCACCCAATACACCCATGGTAGGGTTAGGTGATGTCAACAGTAGCAATTTTTATGCAAAAATAGCACTTTTAGAGCAAAAAAATAGAGAAATTTTCAAATTTTGAAATAATAAAAAAAAAGTTTTACCTTTTGGAACGAATGTTTTTTTAAAAAAAACCCCTGGGCTTGGGGCCTGTTTGTACCTTGGCACTGGTGATAAACGTATATGCGGGTGTGCTTTATGGGCCAAACCATATGACTCGACCCAAAGTCCAATCCCGCTCGCAACTTTTTGAGTTTCTGCCAGCAAATCTCAGCGAGATAACAGTACACATGCACCAATACTTCTGTGTCACCCTGTATCTATCGATTTCCAGTCCACCCTCAACCCGCCCAACGCCGACATCTACGATCACCGTTTCCTACTGCCCCTGTTGTGCGACATAACCGACTCGGGTCGTGAATTGGACTGTCAGCTGTTTGTCACGCAGAATTGTCTGTCGTTGTTGTTCGCTTGTCTCGCTTTGCACGACACCCATGCCAGGGCGATGGCTTATTTGGGTCCGTAGGGGGCGGGGTCATTCCGAGTTTTGTTTGTGTTTACTGATGCCGACTAGGAAGTGTGATCGGCGTAAATGCTGGTCGTGCGAGCCTAGCAAACCCTTTCTAAAAAAACGTGACCAGATGCGATGAAGACAGATTCTAGCACCCACACGCAGGGAAATCCTCATGCACCACGTTGTATTCCACAACGTGTAACGTTTCCCAAATCAACAGCCACGTAGGAATGTTTCGCGAATCTACCACCTCTGAAATCGGGCTCGTGTTGGCGTAGTGTTACTATAGATATTGGTTGCACAATGACTTTGTAAGAATTGGTCAAATTTTTTCCCTGAATCGTAAAGAGGGAAAGTGACGGGGTGGTGACGTTGCGTTGCGTGATCGCACACAAAGCATGTAGTAAAGAGAATGTTTCAGACATGCGGCAACGTGGTTGATCTGCTGGACTATTTTCAGGTGAAAATGTTTTGTGAGAATCACAAATAGCACAGTGGTTAAGAGTGACTGAACGTGAAAATCAGGATTGATTTGATGAATTCTTATATGGTCCTTGTGCGACCAATATTAACAAATGACAAATAAACGCCATGATAAATTAAAACATAAATTCCAAATTCGAACTTGTGAAACGATTTCTGACAACGGTCAGCTGTCTGTTATGTAGGTGTGCACAACTTCATGGCGCAACTCAAATGTCTGTCCTGCACCACGGCCTCGTTCCCGCACAAAACACAGCTGCTCTACCTTTGCACGCTGCTGAAGAACTCGGTGGAAAAAGATAATCAACGACTTTCTACTAGTTGGTTTACCACTTGTGCATTTGTTTGTCTGGTGGTAAAAAGTTGGTGATCGGATACGATATTTCTTGATGTGTTCACGCGGTTTGAAGTGTAACATCACCCTCCTTAATTATTTATGCATGTGCACTGGCTGCTCCCGTTTATGTATGACAAGCTGGCCGATGTTTCACATTGGCATGTTATATGGAGGTGTTGGTGTTGCTGTACTTTTGGCAGACGAATCAGACCGGATCACCAAATTTTAATTTGCAATAGGGTTGTTTTTCTTGGGTTACCCTGAAATACGACGTTCCCTACTTTTCAGTCACAGCGCATTTCTTTGCGCGTGTTGCCAAACTTTCACTCCACCCAGAAGACACCAAAATGTACACGTTGATGAATCAATATTTGTTGCTCAAACCCGAAACCGATCTCGCTGTGAGTGTTGTTTTTATAATATGTTTATTCGAGTTTATTTCATTTTTGCTTCCACAAAAGTTATTGAATCTCAACATTTACGAAACTATTCCGATTTTTGTTGAATTATTTTTTTCCTCCAAATGCATGAGCCCATATTTATGCGCAGTGCGTTCCCGAATTTCGACTGATGTTTCAAGCGAGTGATATAGAGCGTGACTGGGTGTGTCAGTTGTTGGTCGATGCGCTCAAACAACCGATCGATTATCACATGGCTGTCAAAGAGTACGTTTGAATAGCTGGCCGATGTTTCACAGTTGTTGTGATTTTTGCGTTTGCGGTGCGCTGTCAGTGCATTTTCCAGCAGATGAAATTCTTTGCACAAGAAATAAGCCGATTACTTGATTTAATGTTGATATTTCTCAATTGAATGACACAACAGAAAACAATGACTGCCAATGTACACACAGAACTTACATGTTTGTCCATCTAGCTGATGTTTCATTGCAGCTTCATATTCAAACAGCTGATGTCACATTTGCGCAGTTCGATATGCAGTCCAAAATGCACAATGTTGATCTTACGCTGCATCAAAGCGGCTTGTCAAATACACACGGCCGCAGTGGATATGTGTGTTACACAAGGTTCAATGTTTCATGCTCTGTTGTTTCGTTTAGCTGTCTTTAGCATTTGGGGAGAAACAAGCCACTAGTGGGTTTGGCAACGGAACCATCATCTATCTGTTTTGGTCCTGACTTTGTATTTGCGATATTTCGACATTTTACAAATGCGGAAATTTTGACCAGCACAAAAGTGGTTGCCAGATGCCGTGAATAAACAACTTTTTCGGTGATGGAATCTTGGGTCATCAGCTGCTCTCACAATTTTGTTGATACACACAAGCTCACTTATCAGACCAACGCCCAGGTGTAATGCAGCAGCTAAACATCCGTTTTTGCGCAGGTCTAATCCCGTGGCTAACGCAAATGTCAACTGATATCAGTGACAGAGCCAAGCCAACCAAACAAGATCAATGGGTATTGGGGTTTATGGCTGACATTGCATGTGTGGCGTGCACACATCTACACGGTTCGTGGGGAAACTTGCACGGGGGTTGCGATAAATGACTACAATTGGTTGGGAATACGTATTTGTGGAGAAGTGCATTGATAAGGCTTGCATTAAACCAGTGTTGGGGGTGGGGGAGGGGGTAGCCCCCAGTACAGTAGGTATCCCCTCGCCTGGTACAGTAGGTATCTCGCCGATGTTTGGCATGGTACAGTACGTATCCCCCCCCCCGATTTTCACCCAGGTACAGTAGGTATCCCCCGATTTTGCCCCAAAAGTGCCAATTTTTAACCAAAATGGCCAAAATTAGTGTAAAATCAGTGTTTTTTACCTCAAATTACCCAAAATTCGCGCGCTACGGAGCAAATACTACGTTTTCACACGATTCCCATTAAAAATTTTCACCCAAAAATCTAACTTCCCAACCCCCCAAAACCCCCCTAGGTACATAACCCCCCAGGCCATCGGCTCTGGTACAGTAGGTATCCCCCGAGCCAGTGATGTAGTTGGTCCGACAAGAAAGCTAGCTAGCTGGAGGGGTCCGGCGCAAGAAAGCTAGCTAGCTAGCCGGGTATCCGGATTTGGGGGGGTATTGGTCCAGAAGTCAAAAACAGGGGTATAAAAATTGGTCGAAATTATGCTAAAATAAGCCTTAAAATGCGTATTTTTGTGCACGTGTGAGAAAATTTCAACGAATTTGACCATTTTGGCCCATAAAATGGTCATTTTGGCACTAAAATCAACACTTTTTTTACTTGGTGACCGGAGCAAGAAAGCTAGCTAGCCAGTTTGGGGGGTATGGGTTTCGGAGCAAGAAAGCTACCTAGCAGTTGGGGGGGTAATACCCCCCCCCCATACCCCCCCAACCACATCACTGCCCCGAGCCCGGTACAGTAGGTATCCCCCTCCAGAGTACCTCCAACACTGCGTTAAACTATGTATATTAGGATTCTTTAGTTTTGTAATTGACCGATGATGATTTACGCCCTGTCCCAATTGTTTTTTCGTACATAGTAGTGTTTTGACTTCAGCATGTTTAGCTGGGAATCTGGGTTTTGATGCTTATATGCGATTGGTATAAACAATTCACCTAAACGAAGACTGTTAGCCAAAAATGTTTCCATGTTCAAACATACACTCCTATGCACCTGCTATTTATTTGTTAGCCACCTTTGGTTCCCTATCGTAAAACGTTCAAATTCAACAAAAAAATAAGAAATTTCAGCTCGGTTCAACAATCCCAAGGTCAAGCGCCTGTCCCCTGAATTGCGCATATCTGCAATGTTGATGCTTCGTACATTGTTGCAACGCACGACACGAAACAAGGATGTGAATAATAGAATAAAGGACGTATTGAATGTGTTTGTGAGTACAGATTCAGGGATTGTCAAAAAATATTATTGATCGATTTGAAATAAAGATGCAGTAATTGTCAATTATTTGAGGATTTGTTGACTTTGGTGCAAACGGTTTTTCATATCCGTTGAACATACTTTCCTTTATTTATTAAGGTTCAACTATTTTCCACCAATTTATACTACTCATTTCAGTGAAGCAGAATGAATACTGATACCGCAAGAACATTCCTATTTGATCTCGTACTTTGTTGTGTATTTGTTTCTCGTGCTTTGGCTGGCGATACGTGTACCAAAGGTGGGTGTCATAAAAAGCTTACGGACCTTCGGGGCAAAGTAAAACCATCCTATTTGCCTCCATTTTTTTCGGTAATTTTTTCGCAGTAGGTAGATTTGGGAAAATCAGCTCGATGTCGATACTTTCATTCGAACATTTTCCGATGTTTTTTTATTGTTTTTTCATGCATCAACATGATCGCTTGAGCAGAAAATAAGACGCACATAAACAAACCGGAAGAAACATTTACACATGTTGCAGATGAGTGTTCGTCCAGACGGCCGTCGCAACCAAATGTGGTGATTCTGCTCGCTGACGATGTCGGATATGGCGACTTTGTGAGTTCAGGGCTGTGCCTAGCGCAGTGGCAGTGTGTCGGACTGCATGGTGATGGTGCCGGGTTCGAATCCTCTTCGGGGAACTGAATTTTCCTCAACGTGTCCTTCTTGTTTCAGTGACTTTCGATAATACTCGTTCGGCCGATAACAGTATAGTCCATCCATCAGCTCATGGCACTTTTGGTTGGGAGGTTCAGGTTCCGTTGTGAAAAATTGTTCCTCCACAAGGCAATGTCAGAGAAAACGGCGCACAAAAATAGAACAAAAACCGCTTTCTCTTTCTTTTCTTTTTCGTAAGCCAACCGGAACCGGAACAGCACCAGATTCTGTCAAGCTTTTCAGAGCTTTTGGAAGTGTCATGAGCTGATGGATGGACTATACTTACAGTATATCCATTTATGAACCCTTCCTAATTTTGCGAGACGTTTGTGGACACCCGTGCCTACAAACAAGGCATCTGTGCACTCGATGTTTCACCATTGGTATATATTAATTGAGGCTTCATATGGCCATCCGAGCCAAGAATACAACGCGATCGACAGATTGGCCGCGGAAGGCATTCGATTCCAACAGTTCTATGCCGCCGACTCAATGTGCACACCGAGTAGGGCTGCACTGTTCACTGGTGGGTTGTATTGGGGGGGAGGGCAGTAAAGGATGGAGGAAAAACTACGTCCCATATGTGTCAGGTGTCATGACGCACAAGTATTTTTGGGTCGCACTTGTATGTTGGTGATTTGATTTTGTAAATTTTGTGTGTTCTACATTTGACTGTGATGCGCGCAGTCTCAGCCAGGTGGTGCACCGGAATCGCCTTGTCGAGTGTATAGTACACCACGTATAACTCTTTCTATCAAGAACGATGTGGTTTACTGTACAGGGTGTCCTTCGTTGTCCGTTTCGACCTCAATTTCACACACTAGGCAGGCTCAGCGCTAGGCCATCGCAAGTGCGGATGCACTGGATGGACCCAGCAAACCCGCGCAATGCTGGTCCTGTATGATGTTTCATGAACCTGAGTGCAGTGTAGACAGTCGTGTTGTGGGTGCTAGTTGGTGCCCTGATCTCCAACCAAGTACCCCCTTGTCAGGTCGCCTCCCCATCCGCACCGGTATGGTGGGTGGTCGACGTGTTCTGGTTGATTTCAACACTGGCGGCCTGCCAAAGACTGAATGGACATTGCCCAGACTGTTCAAAAGGGCCGGATACAGGTCGGCCGCTGGGGGGGGCTGTGAATTTGTTGCCGCCTGTTTTGTTTTAGTATTCATCGGAAATAATAACGCCAACGTTTCAATGATGTTTGTAAATGATAATGCGGAAACATTTTTTTTTGTTTTTATACGGAGCAGTTTGCGTCAACTGTTCCAAGTTCAATCATCATACATAACGTCAACGGGACAGTTTTGGCTGTTTTTTTATAAAATTCATATTATGCGTTAGGGCAGACATGATAACAAGAGCAGGGCTATAGCAGCTGTACCATTTGCCCTTTCAACCTGCTATCCAGCACGCATTGCGTGAAACCCTAAGGCTTTTGGTGGGAGAAATGTCCCACTCCTCCGAAATAAAATTTCGATGTGTTGATAAAATGCCCGGATTGGCTCAGGGTTTGATCTAAGCCTTAGCCTAATGGAGAGCCTAAGCCTAAACCTGAGATTAAGGAGAGTCAAATCTCAGGCTGTCTTTGGATTTCCAAGTTCCCTTGCGAAACGTCTTTGGTTTACCAAAAAGCATCCGCAGCACCAACCGACAGGCATAGTAGATTAACCGCGTCATGAGACTGGCTTTCAGAACAGGCATGGTGGGCAAGTGGCACCTGGGCATCAATGAAAAGACAAGCTCCGATGGGGTGCACCTGCCCAGCAAACACGGCTTCGACTACGTTGGATGGAATCTGCCCTTCACGCATTTGTGGGACTGTGACAGTAGCAAGGTGCGTACGGGGCTGTCTCTTTATGGTCACCTTTCGCGTAGGGCAGCGCCGAACACAGTGCCCGACTTTGACCAGCTTATACCCTGGTGGTCGCAATCAGCGGCATCAATAAATCTCCAATCATAGAGTTTGACAAAAAGCAGGCATGTGACCATGGCGAAATCGACCAAGTGTGATATTGCTTAGTGGTCGATTGCACAGACAGCGACGAAGGCTAATATAACAGTGGTCAACCCAAGTGGTCAAATCACTTCGTCAACTCATTTTGTAGAGTCGTGAACTCACCCCGAATGCCATGTATTATTTCTCGGGGGGCTGCTGAGAGTTAGTTGACCAAGTGATTTGACCACTTGAGATGACCACTATAATATTAACCCGTTTACGACATTCAGATTTTCCAAAAGGACGGCCCGGTTGCGAACAAATGCTTTCTGTACCACGGCGATACGCTCAAGGAACAACCATATAAAGTGGACAAACTCACTGATAGATTGCTGGAAGGTGTGTATGTGTGCATAGGGTGGCTGAAATAGCGATGCAACTTGTGTTTTTTTGACAATTTGACAACAGTTTGGGAAAACAAAGTACATTTCGAAAAGTTCCATGTCTGTTTGTATGGAGCATGTGCATTTTTCCCCAGATTTACTGGTGCTGCCAGCATGACCAGTGTAACGGTTGTTGATTCGCTGCCTGTGATAACAGCTTTTACGCTGGTCAAAATTTGTAAATCTCAAAGTATCCACTCTACAATGAAAATCTCCCGAATCTATATAATTTGGTCACATTTCCATCCTGCAGGCTGGACCGAGTTTCTCGACCAGACGCTGGCCGAGCAAGAGGCCAAAGGAGGCCAACGTCAACCGTTCTTTTTCTATTTCTCATTTCCGCACGCACACTCCAGTCCCTGGTGGTCGCACAAAGTCGACACGCCATCGAAACGAGGTTGGTGCGTGCCCGTGGCGCAGTGGTGTGCGCGTGTGCAATTGGTGCGCATGTGTGCACTGGGTTCGAGTCCCGACCGTGCACTTTGGAATATTTCTTAGCGTCGGAACTAGGTGGTCGTCTGTAATAGTATCATCATCAGTCAGTGTTGTTCAATAATCATCGGAATTGTTTTTTTGTGAACCCAATATGATGACATTCTCATCAATCCGAGTGCTCTACTTTTACGCCACGCTGTAAGCTGCAACGACACAGGCATCTACGGCGACACGCTGAACGAAATGGCGTGGGCGGTTGGACAGGTGATCGACTCACTCAAACTGAATGCACTCGACAAACACACCCTGGTGTTGTTCATGTCCGATCACGGGCCGCACCGCGAAATGTGCTCCTATGGTGGCACAACTGGATTGTTGAAAGGTGTGGCGACACTGATGATCACCTGGGGCACCATGGGGCTGGACACTATAAACATGTTGATCTGTATAGGTGCAGCTTTACTTGTCCATTTTAGGCTTGTAGACAATGAGAACAAAATTTTCGTTGAATCATGGTTTGTGATTCTGTTGGACACTAATTTCGACCAGCGTAAAAGTTGCTCATTCGGTGGAACAACTTACGCTGGTCGAAATTAGTGCCTCAACTCTATCACAAAATATGATTCAAACAAAATTTTGTTCTCATTGTCCACAAACCAAAAATGGACAAGTATAACCACAATCTGGGGACTGACAGTGTAGCATGAAGAACAGTTTGAATCATTTTATTTAACGTGGTGTTTTTTGGTCGCTCGTGTTTCGACCTTGTTTTCACAGCCGATGGCTTTCCGCCAGGTCATCGTCAGTGCGAATGCACCAGAGACGGCCATGTGGTACCTCAGTCATGCGAACTCCATTCAAAGTCACAAAATACAAACTAGAACCAAACAACTACATCGAATCTACATATATCAGGTGGCAAGTCAAACAGTTGGGAGGGCGGCTTCCGCATTCCGTCAATTGCCTGGTGGCCGGGTGTAATCGGTGCCGGGACAGTATCGAATGTTGTACTGTCCACACTGGATGTATTGCCCACGATGGCCACAATTGTCCAACAGCACGGGGATGACAGACCGATGCTGTCAAAAATGAAACATTATGATGGTCGGTGGGTGTATGGAGCGACGTTTTGTTAAGAAAACACGATTGTTTTACCCAATCCTGTGGTTAGGGTGGTACCACATCGGGAATAATGGAGTGTCAAACGTGGGACCCGAGTCGGCCTCGGCCTTGGTCAGTTGTTTTGCGCAAAAAAGCACGTTCGCTTTCGCTGTGAAGCTAAGTGCGTTCCGACCCGATAAGTTTGCTACAAAGCAACGGCCCCACTCGGTCGAAAAGGGAGCAAAATGCATGGTTGAGTGGAAAAATTACACAAGAAATTAACAAACACCAGAAACAGTTGTCGTGTTTTTCACTGAACACATGCCGAAATGGTCCTATCCCTTGTGAAACATCAGCCGACCAGCCTCGTACACAGGCATGGATGTGACCGATTATCTGTTGGGTGCGCGCACAAAGGACCCAACTGACCAGCTGGCGATGAAACGACCCATCTATTTCTATTGCAATCGAAAGTTGATGGCAGTCAGATATGGCAAATACAAGGTAGCGTTTGTTGGGTTATTGGTTGGGCTTTGGGTAGTTTAGGCCTCTCACACAATGCCGGGGGGATTATCGGATTAGACTTGCGTACTTTTGCTCAGCGTGCGAGACGCACTAATTTATCCTGCATTGCGCGTGAACCTTTAGAGTCAGTTGTTGGGCATGATAATGGGTTGGAATACTATTAGATATTGGGCTGCAATAATTACTTGCCTATATGAAGGAACCTAAAAAGAACTTTAGAAAATATGTATATACTTTGTCAGGTGCACTTCAAAACATCGATAACGATGGAGAACGCCACACACGGCTGTGCACATGGAGTGCCGGAGAAGGAATGGTGGGTATAAAGATCTTTCGGTTAAGATTGTTTATCTCTTTTTCTTCAGTGCATTTTCACGACTTAACAATAGAGGAATCGGCTTCTTGATAATCAGTGCGCCCCCAAAGAGAGTTCGAGAAACATTTCTATCCGAATGTTTAGTGGCAATATCACCATTTAATTATATTTGTGCTGCCAATAAAATTCGTGGTTTCGGCACAGTTTGCTTTTCTTTTGTGCAACAAAATCGACCAAACAAAGTCCCCAGGCATGAGTTAGGACACGCCTTGCGAACTGTGTCCCCATGTCAGGTACGCCGCCCAGTTGTGTACGGACAGCGAAGTGCACGAGCATGACCCTCCGTTGGTGTACGACGTTAATGTGGACCCGGGTGAATCGTACACGTTGGACACCGAGTCAAAGGACGTACGCACTTTGTTGTCGACGGTGGAGGACTTGGTCGACGAGCACGACGCCGAAATCGACACCGACATTGCCAGTGCGCACGGCGAATTCACGCCCAAAGTCATTCCCTGTTGTAACTACCCGAAATGCGAATGTGGTTGAATGAATGTCGTTCGCATTAAGGCTGTGGGTCGGACGGTGGTGTGATGCGCGCATACACTGGCGTCACTTAAAAAAAACCCCCAAAAACAAAAAAAAAAAAAACCCACAAACCCCACCAAAAAAAAAAACCCCCCCCCCCCAAACAACCCCACCCAACCCACCCCAACCCCACCAACCCCCGGTTCATTGTTGTGACACTCATTTGACCTCAGGTGGTTACATTTTTCTTTGCCTGCATGTACCGCACTTTTTAGCAGATTTTTAATGCTCTCGCAATTTTGGTTGTGCTCTTACATTATACGGTTGTATGTTGCTGCTAAGCTATTCATGGTGCTTTACTCGATGTTACTCGTGTGTCTTGGATAAAAACAAATCTTGTGATGTTCATTCCCCGTTACTCATACACATGTTGTCGTGAGAAAGCATACAAACACAAAACATTGAAAAATCCAACCGTAAAAAGCAATCAACATGGTTTTTCAAAGAAATTATTGTGAGCACACCAGGGTTGGATTAAAAAAAAATTTTATTATCAAACTTTTTTTACCTTTTTTGAATCTTTTTTAAAAAAATTAAGATTTACTTTTTTTTTATTCCGGACCACAAAAATTTCCGTTCTCACTGTGACAAATTGTAAAAAAATTTGGTAAGTATATTGGATTGTACTGGAGAATATAGGAATAGTTGACACCGACCAGTTGTGTTCACAAACTGGCAGCAGCGAGGTGAAATTTTTTACGATGAGCCAGATAACGTGACAATTCGCGTTGGGGATAGTCTGGCCACCATATGTATCAATACCTACGTACATATGTAGATTTATAGTATAAAAAGTGAAGGCGTGTCACGGGAAAGGTAAATGATCGGCGCATTTTTATGCAAAGTTACATGAAAACAGCTGCATAACCCGCGATTTTGGAACTTTAATTTGACTTGCTGGAAGAACTGAATGCGCACATAATGACGGCTGCTTAGGTATTCAATAGTTTAGTAGAGCCACGGACTGTCTAACGTTGTAATGACACTGTACCGATGCGAAATACAAGCGCCGCAGGCGATTCTTTGAGAAAAAAACAAGCAGAAACATGCATAAAAACATGCATTTTTACCACAAAAAGGGGGAAAATAAAAAAAAGTTGTGAAATAATAAAAAAAGTGAACTTACTTTTCTAATTTTTAAAAACCGAAATAGTGGCGAACTTTTTTAAAAAAATAATTTTTTTTTAAAAAATTTTTTACTTTTCTTAACCCAACCCTGGAGCACACCTTATTGTGGATCGGATGTTCTCCAGTTCTGATGGTTCGTAATCTTATTGTACTGTGTATAATTTTAATTCAGCACAGCAGACCTGAGTAGCTTTCAGCTCATAAAGCATTCAACGTTTTGGTGTTTCGTCCATTTTTCGTTCAAGCAACGTAATGCGGCTAATTGTTTTGTCGTCAACGCAACTCGCCAAACGCAGCTCTAAAGAACGGGGAAATAAGTGATGTTGGGCTACATGGACCGCATGGACCTGACATGCAGGTCTAACATTATCGGCATTGCCACTGTTTTCCAAATGCCCGCTGCAAACTTACAAATAATGTTGATTTTCAAATTTTTCTGGAAAAAAAAACACGAAGCACTGGTGGAGATAATCAATTCGTTAGTTGGAATGCACATATAAACAAACGTACAGCCCAATTATCTTTTCCTCCAGCAACTTGTTGATTTACAATTTCGAGTGCCACAAGAACGGATCTCACCACCTTTTCCTGTTGAATGTGTGCCCCCTTCTAAAGCAACAATGTGCTCCATTGTAACCGTGCTGATGGTTGTGTCATCTACCGTTGGCTCACTGGTTCCTCTTGCTCGTAAGTGCCGAAAATCGTTTGTTTTGTGCCGAAAACTTTGCGTTGTGTTGTGCCGAACACCATAAGTTAAAAATACAGCAGCTAGAATGTGATGCTGTCAACCGATTCAGCCGGTCAGCAGACGGACACTTGAGCAAAGCTCATTACTGTGAGAAAAACTAACTGCTTGAACCAGGGTTGTTTCAAAAAAAAAGTGGTTAATTAAAAAATTTTTTTTTTAAAAAAAAAATTTTTTTTTGAAACTCAGATTTTGCTTTTTTTTTAATAAAAAAAAGTTGCCCAAAAAGGGCTGAAATGTCCAAAAATGGCCTTTTTCGAGGCCAAAAATTGGCACTTTTTTCCTGTGGACGGGACAATTTTTCCAAAATCGCGCCTGCGGCGCCCTGTATTGTCCCCAAATCCGTACAGGGATGCGCGGGGATGGTCTTTTATAGTGATGTGGCACCGATAATGTACTACTGCATGCTACTACACATGTATATACATAGGTCTGGTGCAAAACCGGGCGCGCAAAGTCGATCTGACACGCAAGATTTGGGCTGTAATCGATATTTTGATGGTCGTATGTCAGATATACGGCATTAGATGCATTAAAATACGTTGTACGGCATGCTACAATACATTAGAGTAACATCGTTAGTCAACATCAACCTCAGACTGGTAGAAGACCATAGAATCTGCACAATACTACCGGGTGTCACCGCACAAGTTGGGTCTCAGGCGAAAATTTTTCAATTTTTGAAAAATATGTTGGATCGATTTCATTTGTCCTGAAACGTCGTTTGCAACACTTTTTCTAATAAAAAAAATTTTCGTCAAAAAAAAATCAAAAAAAAAATTTTTTTTTTAAAAAAAAAGCTCGTTAATAAAAAAATTTTTTTTTCAACCCTGGCTTGAACAACAAACAAAAACGGTAAATAAAGGAACACGGTTGTTGATCGCACGGTTCTCTTGTTGCTCAGATTTTCTATTCAGACTCAGTGTCTCCCAAATTTCCGATGTTCCACCCCCAGGCCTGCTTTAGTATTTTAGCCAACGCTCCAACTTTCGCATGCTGAGAGTCTGATGCCAACAACAGTTTGCCACTGTTTGGGTCATGCTTGGTTTAGTTTTTGAATTCGCTCGCTTTTGCTTTGGTTCCCAGCGACATGCATTATGTAATCTTTGCTCAATAATGTCCGTCCGACGGCGCCCTATTTATTGTTTGTATTCAACATCGTTGCTGTAATTTCATCAGAAAGCAGCTGTTACCAACCGAGAGATGTGGGCGTGACATGTCCGGGTCAACCGATGCCACCGAAGATCCGCTACTATTACGACTACCGCTACAGCAAATGTAAAGCGTTCAGGTACGAGGGCTGTGGTGGCAACGACAACAACTACGAAAGTCGCGAAAGTTGCGAGGTCGCATGCAGAAGCGCGCAAAGTTGGACTTTTCGCATCTTTATTTTTAGTGCTTCTCGAAGTTCCGCTGAGGATTATAGCGTTTTAACCGCTTTGAATGACGTATTATCCATCAGAATACGTCATCATTGTTTTGCCACAGTGCCTTTCTGGGTTAAAAATCACGCGAATGCCCGGGTGAAAGCGCTTGACCGTGCCACAGACTTGAGCAACTTTTTGAGAATCCAATGACCAGGCTGAAAACGAGCGCGGTACTTCACTGGCCATCCCTTTCTCCGTGTTTTTTTTTCTGTGTGGCTAACCTGACATCTATGCTGGGTGACATGATGATGGTCTCGTACCTGGTCACGTGACCATCTGGTGCATTCGCACTGACGATGACCTGGTGCACCGCTCATCATAGCGAGAGCATACACGTAGTATGTACATATACATAGGTGTCGAAACAGACAACCAAAAACACGCTATTATATAAACACAAATCATATTGCCTTATCTTGCCGCCCAGCAGATCAATGGTGGACGTGCCCCGCATACGAACGACACCAGTGGGTGTGCGCGCCAACGCCGGGCGCAGACAAGGACTCGACTCCATTCTGTCTGGAGCCGACGTGCGACCTGCGACATCCATATTGTCCGTCATACATGTGCAACAGATGGGTGCGTGTGTGCGTCTGCCAACCCGGATACATTCGGTTGAGATACAGGGGCAAATGTGTGCGCTCGTGGCAATGCCCCGACAGGAATGGTTTGTGCGCGCCGCAGATTTATTTCCATCTAGGGCCACACTCCGTCCGCTGCCGGGGGTTTTCTTTGAAAAAACAACGTTTTTTTCCTTCCTCAACGAACAGGGGCCTCCGAGAGGGGCTTCTAGTACACATTATATTCTTTCAAAATCTGCACTACGTGACTGCAATAAGATTTGAAAAAATCGCGCGATGATAATCACAATTGTCAAAAACGTTGCCACAATCTTTGTTTAAATAACGGGCTCGCACTTGGTCAAATTGTTTGAAACATAACTCAAAGCCGCCTTTGTTCCGAACAATGTCCCCGTGGGCATGTGGAAAACACCCGGGTAATACCTATACATTTGGCCTGAAATTTTCTACTCCAGCTCCTGAGCAGCTATCGGTATGTCTTTCCACAAGTCACACAACAGCGCATTAAAGATCTGTTTTCCGTTTTAGAAGACCGATTCGGCGGGCCGTTCAACTGCAAACAACCCGAAGACATCGGCCACTGCAGCGGCGGCAATCGTCGCTGGTAAAAATATTTACGTTTTTCATTTTCACCCGGAAACACAAGTACCAATGGTAGCAGGTATTATAGTTCAAAATTAAAACGAAGCAATCGTTGAGGTGGGCAAAAAGTCAAGGATGTCGATCAAAAATCGATGCAATTACGATAGTAGAATGCTTACAAAAACGTTGCCTGAATGGCAAGGCACATCTCGCTGCAGATCACGAGTGTCAAATCATATATTTTTCCAATTTGCCGGCATCACAGTTAAGTTGATTCAATTCATCAGTGAGGGTGATATTCTGGAAAAATATGTAAAAAAACGCTTATGTATGTACATGCTGATGATCTGCAGCGAGACGTAAAAACACCTATGTACATGCTGATGATCTGCAGCGAGACGTGCGCTTTGTCATTCAGGGAAAAGTTTTGGATAGATTCTTTTTATGATCTTTTGTTGAGCGACCAATCATAAAATGTCAGGCATTTCGACTGGCTGGCCGGCGACTGGGGCGAATGCAGACCATTCACGTATTCGGGATGTGGAGGGAATGGAAATCGATTCGTGTACCGCGAAGAGTGTCAGATTGAGTGTGAGAAGACCATGTACAATGCAAATGGCAGGTTCATACGAGAAATGCCGGAGTTGTGAGGGACAAGCCGGTCAATGGTCAATGAACGCAAATATTGCGACTCACAAGAATGGGTGGATGTTTTTGATGATTCATGGCACCATTCGAATTACATATGTGCGTTTATGCGTATTGTGTATGTTGCGTAAAACAGTTGAACTTATGGTAAACTACGTTGTCTTCTTTTCTCGTTTACGGTTTTTTCACAAATTATGGCAGTTGGTCCCGCATATGAGCCTCATTTTCGGTCCCAGTTCAATGAATGATGATCAAATTTCGGATCAGATTTTTTTGAAAATCAAATTTCAAATCAAATGTCGCAACTCGCAAAGCCTTGCCTTATTCGAACGTCGTCTGCATACAGTATGTGGTCGTCTAACCCCGGGAGAATTCAGACGCCATGGCAATGTCGACGCATGGCTTCGTGATCGTGCGTCACCGGTGCTCGTGTCAGGTGCCTACATGCAGGGTGTCACTTGGAGCACGCAATCGACTAACAGAAATCGGCGGTTATCGATTGTCCGGTCAAAAAAAACTCGCCTGGTTGTTTGGCGAACTACATTCTTTTCGTGATCCGATTTTAGCACGCACAGCTTGTTCGGGTCAACCGGTGACCCACACAATCACAAATAAAGTCTCTCTCTTGTCAACTTATGGTTAAGGCCGCACTCAGACAAACGCGAAAAGCGAAAAGCGAAAAGTTAATGGTCGCAAAACTTTTCGCGTTTGTCTGAGGGCAAAAGCGAAACGTTAACTTTTCGCTTTTCGCATTTCGCGTTTGTCTGAGGGCAAAAGCGAAAAGATTAAAAAGCGAAAAGTCATCATGATTCCTTATTCCCAAAATCTGACTGCACACCCGTGGCAAACTGAGGACAACGAAGACAAATTTTTGTTTGAATCATATTTTGTGATGGAGTTGGATCACTAATTTCGACCAGCGTGAAAGTTGTTCCCCTGCACTAAATGAACAACTTTCACGCTGGTCGAAATTAGTGATGTAACTCTATCACAAAATATGATTCAAACAAACATTTGTTATCATAGCATAAAATGGACCAGCTTAGGCTGGTTTCACAATAAATCCGGTTTGCGGTTTGCGGTTTGCGATTTGCGATTTCCGGTTTCCGGTTTGCGGTTAATAAATGCGGTTGTAAATGAGAAATCCGGTTTGCGGTTTGCGGCTTGCCAAATCCGGTTTGCGGTTTCCGGTTTGCGGCGGCATTTTGCGGTTTGTATTTCTAGTGCGGTTTGCGGTTCATTTTTCCGGTTTGCGGTTGATATTTGCGGTTTGCTCAACTGGTACTGATACATGATCCGGGGGGCACAAAGGCTATTTGTAAATGAGCCTATTGAAAGAAAATGCTATCATATATTCGGCAACCAGATCTTATTCACCAGAAAAATATGACTGCGTTTCCGCTGTGCATGCCTATGCACCAACAACAAAGAAATAATATCAATGCAGCAAAAATATACTTGTGGCAAATAGAGGCCAACAATAATGCTACCATGCAGGAAAACTCCTGAAATATCAATATCAATTGAGAATATTGGAATTTTACGAGCGGTAAAACTGTCTTCGCTCATTTTTTGGCGATGCTTTGACATTTTTCAAAAATTGTCTGTTCATTCCATAGACTTGTGAACAGAGGAGCCCTGGTCGCAAAAACACACCAGCTGCAGTAAAAACCGCAAAAAATTAGAAATCAGCTCTAATCGAACTGTCGGCCCGTTCTGTTTCCTAGGGACAATGTCAAACTTGGTGAGGCATGTTTACTAGCAGTAAACAAGTGTGTACCGTTCGTTTTCTAGTGATGTTTTGTCGCAGTTCAAAAATTATTGCTTGTTGATTTCATTGTTTTGCAAAACATAGGAGCCCTGGTCGCAAAGAACCACTCGCCATGCTGGAAACCGCAAAAAAATTAGGAATTTGCTCTAATCGAACTTTTCCGGTTTGCGGTTGATAAAATAACCGCAAACCGCAAACCGGTTTTATTGTGAAACACACGTTCACAATGGTGCGGTTTGCGGCAGAAAGAAACCGCAAACCGGAAACCGGATTTATTGTGAAACACACGTTCACAATGGTGCGGTTTGCGGTTTGCGGTTTGCGGCAGAAAGAAACCGCAAACCGGAAACCGGATTTATTGTGAAACTGAAAAAGTGCGGTTTGCGGCAAAAAACAACCGCAAACCGCAAACCGGATTTATTGTGAAACCAGCCTAAAGAAGACAAAAATGTTTTGCTTGGCAGGCGCAGAAATGCACGCTCAACTTTGAGCCGGTGTTTGTTTGAATGATACACATTGTGAAACTACAACAAAGCCAGCGTCCCATTCCGAAAAATATTTTGAAATGAAGTACTGTTACAAATGTAACCACTAAATGACCAATAAAACTAAACCACATCCGACCGCCAAACATGTCAGCTGAACTTGCTGAAGAATGAAACGTCGTGTCGAACATCAACAGAGCAACAGCACACGCTACATATGTTTGCTGTTTGTGCGCGCTTAACTTTTCGCTTTTGCCCTCAGACAAACGCGAAAAGCGAAAAGCGAAAAGTTAACTTTTCGCTTTTGCACTCAGACAAACGCGAAAAGCGAAAAGCGAAAAGTTAACTTTTCGCTTTTGCACTCAGACAAAAGCAAAAAGTTAACTTTTCGCTTTTCGCTTTTCGCGTTTGTCTGAGTGCGGCCTAACGCACGCAAGCGCGATGATCCACTTCTTTGTCGCTTTTTAACTGTCGCAATTACAAGAATTCGTCGTGTGACAAACCAGGGTTCACAACACAACACATCTAGATATACATACAGTAGTTCAGAAGAAAATCAATACCATGGCCCGATAACGTGGATACGATTATGTTAGTTACTAGTACTACTTTATTTCGTTTCAGACACGAAAAGGGTAAACATCAACAACCGCCCGAGCCGTGACAGTAACGATGAATACCTATAGGTGTTTATAATTTAACCGGCACAAATTGCATAAAGAGCTGTGGTATAGTCTGTTGATTAAATTTCGACATAGTGTATAAGCCCCATTCAGCGATGTTTGGAGCGGGTTGGGTCGACGCCATTCTAAATGAATGTTTTGAATGTTTCACAGGCATTGTCAACTCAGGCAAAGACCAACTGAACATAGCTTGCTGCGTGGCGCAAAGACACGTGGCCTGTCATCGCACGACACCAACAATGTTCAATGGCTCTGCGCCTGAGTTGGCAATGCTTGTGAAACATTAAAAACATTCATTTAGAATGGCGTCGACCCAACCCGCTCCAAACATCGCTGAATGGGGCTTATACACTATGTCGAAATATAATCAACAGACTATACACTCGCATGAAAAGCAATGCAATAATAAAATAATGACAACAACAAGCACACATAATAATATTTACACGCCATACCACAACACGATTTGAACGTCACGCAATTTCGACTTTCTTTCACATACAGATACAGTACACCTTTATCGCTGGACGTACATATTAGTGTTCATTATAGACTTAGGTTGTTGTGTTGCAACGATGGCACGTTTTTTTACGTTAAAGTTGCTGGCCCTGGCCGGATCCCAAATAAGCCTTATCGCAAGTCTAATCGATTCCTAAATGACGGAGACTAAAATGTATGTTTTCGCAAAGTTGGTAGCCCAAATGCAGCAGCGAATTTTCAAACACGGGTACATTTAGAAGTACAGAATGCAGGAGACAACGACAAACACGATGTACACGATTGGCAGCACGATGCGGGCCAACCAGTCGATCAAAACAACCTTGCCTTGCAGTTTCAGGCAACGTTGCCGGGCAGAATTGTCCACCTGAAAGATTGGTGATGATCACCTTGTACAAAATTTTTGGAAATTATCGTTGGGCAATGCGCATCGATGTGAAATGATGAACGGAAGCATGTTTTTTCTTGGAAACCTTCTGGTGATCCGATTAGTTTTTGATTGTTAAAAAATGTAGGTTTCAGTTGATACTTATTTTTAAAGATGTCAGTTCTGTCACTTACATTGCCAATTCTGGGGCACCGAGTGAAATGTTTGGCGCATTTGCTCGCAAGCGTCATTACGAGTAATGAAGTATGGTGCACTTTGATATACAGTAGTTTGCAGTACATCCTTTTTATTATTAACGATTATTTGAAGTGTATCTTGACAACACAATTAAAATTCCAACCGCTTGATTGCCATTGATTGGCATCAACATTTAAATGCCTCCCACGAGTGTATCTACATCAATATAATTACAGTCGCAAAAGTTGCTGTATGCCTAAATATGTGTATCTACTGCTACTTTCATTCATTGGGACACAATATCAATCGAAGATCATTCAAGCTTTTGCAAGACACAATCGGTTTTGGTAACGGCTTGTCAACCACATATGGCGTGTATGGATCGAAGAAATCGGGAACCCACGGGCTTTCTTGTTGCTTCAGATACCATTCTTTGAAAAGTTGTCCCATCATAACCTTTAAGGATTAAAAATAGATTGGTAGCTTTTTTTAGCTCATTTATGAAGCGCACTGACCCAGAAATTCCCACGAAGCATTCTGTAGACGCCACGGATTCCGTTGACAACGCCCTGAAAATTATTGTCAAGTGTAAACTTCCAAATTCAGGCGAGAAATTTGGCAAAAATTAGATTCCGGTCTGACCTTCATAGTGTTCCACGCATTCACAAAGAAATCTTTAATCTTTTGCCATGTGATCTGAAAAGTTGTACTTCTCTGCGTGATAATATAGAACGTGGTATGGTGACCGTCCGGTCTTCAGCACGTGACATTTCGCATTCCAAGAATTGCTTTTTTGGACCGATCACTTCGTCATTCGATAAGGCTAACTAACGTCGACCAACCTCTACTGTACTCCAAATTGTCCCCTTGACAGCAACCAGATCATTCACTTTCGGCTTCATTTCGTCCGCAGTCCAATGCACCGGACCGACGAACCCCAATTTTGATGTTATGCCTTCACTGCACACTTTTTCGGCCAACTTGACCAGCGCCGAGCACGTTTCGCTGGCAGCAGTTTCGCAATGCTCTGTGGCCGTTGTTGGCATTTGACTTATCTGAATTTTTTTTAAAACAACATTCATAATGGATTTATTATTCGTTACTTTGTAGAAATTAGCGCACCGAATCAACATTTGATGATGCTACAGTGAACAACAGTGCCATTGTGGCGACGGAGAATTGCATCATGATGTAATCGATGAAAATTTATTGTTATTATTGCCGTAATTTGCTGTAAAAAATGCATCAATATCTGAATCTGAAAATTAGACCGACACGTGTGTACCCCGCCTCCAGCCAGCGCGAATATTTTTTCTCTCTCTGAGCACAATATTTTTAATCACTCAGAAACTATCGCAAAACAATGCCATCACGTGATGCATGTTTCCTTCCAACATGAGCCTCAAATCAATCATGTAATGTTGCAGCGAATAACCACAATCAGTGGCTTTTTAAAAAAATTTTTTTTTTTTAAATTCGTTCCAAAAGTTAAAAAAAAATTTTTTTATTATTTCAAAATTCGAAAATTTCTCAATTTTTTTGCTCTAAAAGTGCTATTTTTTGCATAAAAATAGCTACTGTTGACATCACCTAACCCTACCATGGGTGTATTGGGTGCCATAATCGTTGTTTTGTGGCATCTAGACATAGTGCGCACACCCACAATGACTCTCATATGACTACACACGTACATGGGACTGGGTGGGCATTGATTTATCCGTGCCCCAGACCCGAAAGGAGTGATTCTATTTTGTATTCACTCTAATTTCACACTGTGTGCAGCTTATTTGCATTGGTCGTGTACCTAGACGTCATAATTTCACCCAAAATTCCCATCCCGAATATCAGAAAGCCATACCATCACACCCGCACCACCTGGGGAAGGGTACGGGTGTGTACCTGACTATGGTTGGCACTTATCGACCATTGGATAGCATGGTTTTCGTATCACCTGTGCTTTATATGCACTTAGAACACGTTATGTAACAAAAATACCCCTATTTTGCACTTGAGCGCTCATTTTTTATCATGTTGGGCAGATTTTGGCTGGAATAAAAAAGATTTTTTAACTAAAAAAATTTTTTTTAAAAATGGGGTTCGAATAAAACAATTTCTTATTGACCACTGACCATAATAATGACAACACCCACAGATCTAACCAATTGGTAAAAATTATTATCATTATAAATAACCAAATGTATATTTTCGCACTATCATTCATCGGGACACAATTTCAATCGTAGATCGTTCAAACTTTTGCATGACACAACCGGTCTTGACAGCCGGTTGTCCATCACGTATGTTTCGTGCTGATAACCCAAGAATTCCCAGAAAAGCTGGTCCAAAGTTACCTGAAACGTTTGGCCTAGTTTCCGAGTCAAGATTTGTTTTTCTTTATTCACGGAACAATGATGAAAAAAATTAAACTGACCGAGAAGTTCTCGCTGAACCGTCTGTACAGATCGCCGATGGCACCGGCAGTGTCCTGAAAATCGCAAGGAATACTGTGTTGGATAAAATTGACGCGAAAAAATAGCAGTTTTCAGAAACAGCGGCAACTCAAAAAAGATGTGTAATGGGGGGCGTAGATCCTAGGATTAAGCCAAAACTAATTCCAAATCCAGACCAAGACCAGAAATGCAAGCTTTCTAAAACATCCTTTTTCATCGCTGTTTTGTCCGTGCACAGGCAAGGTAAGGGCGGACTTAGGTTGAACACGGAACACGGAAATATTTCCGTGTTCCGTGATAAAAAAATTTAAAATCACGGAACACGGAAATATTTTCCGTGCACGGAAATACTTCCGTGTTGCGTGTTCCGTGATAATTTTGAAAATCACGGAACACGGAAATATTTCCGTGCACGGAACTATTTCCGTGTTCCGTGACAAAATTTTGAAAATCACGGAACACGGAAATATTTCCGTATCCATGAAACTGGTTTGTATGTAAATTATTTCCGTGTTCCGTGTTCAACCTAAGTCCGCCCTAAAACCATAAAGTAACAAATACATACACTTAATAGTGACACTCATGACACTATACATACATACCTTAATGGCTTTCCACATTGACATCAAAGTGTCATATATTCCTTTCCATGTTACCTGGAACGGTTGGGGTCAATCAGTTAACCGAAATTTTTGATGACAATAAACTCAGCCAGCGATCTCGGTCTGGTTATGTGAGCGGTCAAACCTCTCCCAGCCCAGCAAAATATCCACTTGTGGCAGAAACTGACCCGATTATCAATGCTCACACAGGAACATACTCTTATTTTCACAGCCGGGCTGTGCACCCGGACATCGTCAGTGCAAATGAATATTCATAGAGTGTGTTCACCAACCTCGAATTGGCTGCTGATCATCGTTTTGCCATTGACGTCAACTAAATCGATTACTGTAGCTCGCATTTGGATTGCGGATGGCGCGCTGAGCGGTGCTTTCTTTGTAATCCCTCCACTGCACACCCTGTCCGCCAACTTGACCAGAGCCGAGCACGTTTCGCTGGCGGCAGTCTCGCAATGCTCTGTGCTCGATGACGCTGGCATTTGACTAATCTGAAAACCTTTTCGTTTTTTTTAGAAGAGATCAGTTCTCTGTTGAATGATTCGTCGTTTTGTGGTTATGTTATAGTGTTTCCTTTTTATGCAAGTCAAAGGAAACCAGCTACCCCACGTTATAACTCAACTCCAGTTTGGGGTCGAGATTTCAGAAACCAATGAAAGAGATTAAGAATGTGTCCTTGTTAATCCAAACACGACACTCAGCAGCAAACATGGTGAAATTTTTCATTGACATGCAGGCAGCGCACACGTGATCAGCTCACAGCAGCAAAACAAACCCAGAAAACCACACCCCCCGCCCAAACAACCCCACAAATTCTGTTGAATGATTCGTGCCCCGTTTTGTGGACAAAAATATGAAACACTTACGACGTTAACGTATATACCGTGCTGTCTTCTTGTAGCGAATCCTTTGTTGATGTTACCGTCATAAACCG
This sequence comes from Rhynchonema sp. JSB1_4, assembly GCA_030248065.1. Classification (NCBI taxonomy): domain Eukaryota; kingdom Metazoa; phylum Nematoda; class Chromadorea; order Monhysterida; family Xyalidae; genus Rhynchonema; species Rhynchonema sp. JSB1_4. Next base: position 71,494 of record JASAMV010009273.1, read on the forward strand.
GAGTGATAGAATGGCACATAATTTCAGCATGATGATATTAGAGTGAAAAATGAAGATTTTCTATTCTTTGTAATAGGTTTGTCTGTGCAAAAGTGATCGTGTGTGAAACTTGTGTAATCATTGCTCCACAGGAAAGTTGTTCGATATCCTCACACAGCCCCCTTTGAGCGATATCCCACAATTTCGTCTTGTCCAGACGAATTTTTCGACATTGTGCAGAAGTCATCAATGCGCGAATTGGGAAGCTTACTTTCTTTCTGCTTGCTTATGACCTGTTTGCCTGCCTAAGCCCAGTGGTAAGTCTGAGAATCAGTCGTTTAAAAATACTGGTCAACCACCCCGCATCGCAATGGCGCGAGACCGACAAGGCGAAGTGGACACTTGCAGTGTAGCAGGCGTTTTGTAATAAGGAGGTTTCAAAACGGCAATCACCGACTTATATAGATTCACCTGCTCCCAAAACCTCAAACAATATAAAGAGGCTCAACGGAGATAAACAAGAAGGTTTTTTTGCTTATCGATAAAATTCAAAAAGATACATACATATACATAGTTAACGAAACATCTCATGTGTGATTATAGTCTGTTGATTATATTTCGACATAGTGTATAAGCCCCATTCAGCACTGTGGCGGGCGCGGTCGACCCACTCTATTATAACCAATCCTTCAACCGAAACACACAATATCCCTTTTCGCTGCTCGCGCGCGCCAACGCCGCTTGCCATCCTCACCAACACTGTTCCGACGGTGCCAGGGTTCTCAAGCATAACTCCCTCCCGCTCCGTCCCCCCCCGCTCCAATTCCGAGAACAAAAAAGTGACAGAAGGAAAAACAAGCTACAAAGAGGACAATCAAAGCGACAGAACAATTGTGTTTCAGGCAAAATCGCGCGCAAATCCTGAATGAGATTCCTGTCAAAGTGGCAATGCATGCACGTTACAATAATTATACAAAAATAATAGTAACCGGTAGTAATTTAATTTACCATTTTAATAGTAAATGGTGTCTTGACGGAGTGTTCGACAGACTCAAACCACAGGGAGTTAGAAGGGAGTATCGGTGAAAAATTCGACCAAAAAGGCTTCCGAACAGACAAAAATATAATGTTGGATGAAAATTGTTGAGGTATATGTATTGTACATATTGGTCGGGGCCGAAAAAAATAACTCCACCGATTTGCTAGAGGCGCTGGGACAATCGTAGCACAATTTTTGCCGAACCCCCCGAAAAGCTCTATTCATGACAGGGGGTTTTGCGCAGAAAACTCGGGTATGTGTGGTGTCATAAAGCATCAATCGTACGACGGCACAACAGTCGACTGGGTGACGCCAAACCCCATCGTCTGTTTGAGCGCCTTGCGCACTTCACTGGACACAATGGTGGTCACATACGGATTCTGGCATATGAACACGCACATCAGCATTTGTTGAATCGGCAGGAAAGATTGTCGAAAATGACCGCTCAGAAATGCGAACAGCGCTGTTATGGTATTCAAGGTCAGCAGAAACATCGGGATGGCCAACAGTGCGCCGATAAATGTCAGACGACGTGCGACTGCGGCGTTTTCGCGCTCTCTCTCGGCCGTTTTCTTCTCGTCTGCTGACCATTTCTTGTTGTCAACGCCAATTTTCTGAAATCGTAGAAAGTCTGCTCCCTTTTTAGTGATCGGAAAACTATTATCTGCGGCAATTTCGGTGTCGGAATCCATTCCAGAGCAGAAAAAATCAAAAGGCTTTTTAAAAAAATATGAACACGCGGAAACGTGCGAATTCACGTCCAGAAAACAGATGGCAGAGACAAGAATTTATACTCGACCGACCGAAGGCGCTTTAAGGCGGAAGACTCTTAAAACAAACCTTGTGCAAGTGCAGCATTTTCCAGACAACAATCGCGTACAGAACGACCATCACACAAGTCATTAGAATCAGGTTCAATGTTGATGTTCCTAAACTGATGTACAACAGCCAATTCCTGTGCCATCTCAATGCGGTTGTGTTGAAAAATCGCACCGTTGAATTCGGCCCGTAGTCTTTGTCGGCGTACTGGAAAATGCTGGTCGAACTTTCACCCGAGAACTATAGTCTGCCATTGGGGACTAACAACTGGGGCCCACTATGAATAGGGCGCGATCAGCTGGAGAACGATCATTTGACCCAATTTGATCGAGGCCCTGTTGTAATGGGCCCCAGTTAATCGGGTCGCAGTTGATCGCGCCACAGTTGCCATGCCACGGGTGCGGTTGTTGCAAAATAGGTAAGGCAGCGTGCTGTTTGTTATGTCCTATTGTCAAGTGTTTTCACATGGAGAACAGAGTTTAGGTTGAATGCACATCCCCACGTGGCTACAAAAACCAGACAAAAACTAACAAAGCCTGAAGACAAGACGTTACCTTCCTGCCCGGCCAGTCGACACTTGCGTCCTCGAAAATCACGGGCACATGAACAATCGCCGCGCTCAGCCAGCAGGCTTTGATCAAAAAGTTTCCCCATTTCATCCAAATCTGAAATACGGCACCATGTACCTTTTTTAAACTCAACTCAATTGATCGCAGCAAAGCTTTATTGCAGACGGACTAACGGCCTTGTGTTTCATCGGTTTGGCAATGGCCGTGTACCGATTGATGGCCATCAGAGCGACGTGCAACACACTTGTGTGGCCACCGACGAATTGCACGTATATGACGCTGGCCAGCCAATAACTGCATGGGAATCAAAGTGGGTGATTAACAGTGATCGATCAATCAAATTAATGAATGCAACAATGCATCAGTCATTGAATCGATGCATCAAAGCTTCAATAAATAAATCAATGAATCATTACGGCCATGCGTCAATCAACGAATCAATGCATCGAGGCATATCAATTCGTAAACCAATGAATGAACCAATCAATTAACTAATCGATGGAGTAATCAATAGGCCAACCGATCATATCTGAATAGTACCCTGGCGGGTTCGTAGTCCGCCAGATATATCACCCAACGAAACGCAAACAACCACGTGAGCATGTTCAACACATCACTCAATCCGAGTGAGAATACAATTTGAAAATAGCTGCCCTTGAGTGCAAGTTTTTGTTGCCTGCGGATGACAACCAAGAAGATTGTGTAGATGGGTAGCGTGACAACGGTGACGTATTCGTAGAAGTAATTCGACACGGAGTCGAGATCGACCGACATGTTTAGAAAACAAAAGTCCTGAACAGAGAGCATAAATAATGTAACATAACGTTGCGATCAATTCAGGCACGCAGGCGTAACACGTAAAAATGTCACTATACGAACAATAATTTTGGCATACGGTCGATAGTCGATATCAAACTTTGTGATCGGATGTGACTTCCCTGGCGCGTGATTCTTGCATGAAGAATATTGAGAAATTTACTGGAACCACTAATTTCGTCCAGCTGTTCATGTTAAAGGGGAAATTGCACATTCCTAATCGCCTTTCAAGCTTTACAAGTGTTTAGACAGCAATGTGGGCATCACAAAAGTCAAATCATTTGGTACAAACTCTCAAACATGTACCCCGGAGATTGCGCTTGAGAAAAGCCACTGGGAACAGAATTCGGCGCGGACCGGCCGAATTTCTACCTGCGCATTCAGGCAAATTGCCTGACAAAAAGCTCTCAAGGTGACGGAATGTTTCGCATGATTTTTGAAACTCACGAACTATAGAATTTCGCTTTTCTTTATATTTCGAATTTCAACGAATTGTTCCAGCGTGTCTGCCAAATGTTTCATGCTCTGCTTGTCACGCTGGAACAATTCGCTGAAATTCGAAATATAAAGAAAAGCGAAATTCTATAGTTAGTGAGTTCCAAGAATCATGCAAAACATTCTGTCGCCTTGACAGCTTTTTGATCAGGCACTTTGCCTGAATGCGCAGGGTGAAATTCGGCCGGTCCGCGCCGAATTTTCTTCCCGATCGTTCCCTTTAAACTGCTTATCCTGGGTACATGTTTGAGAGTTTGTACCAAGTGATTTGACTTTCATGATGCCACACGACTGTCTAAACACTTGTAGAGTTTGAAAGGCGATTAGGATTGTGCAATTTCCCCTTTAGGGCGAACTAAGGGCGGACTTAGGTTGAATCCAGAAACCGGAATCCGGAAATATTTCCGGAAAACGCATTATTTTTGCATGCAAATTTCTGCGTTTTCCGGAAATATTTCCGTTTTCCGGAAATGTTTTGTATTTTTGTATGCAAACTATTTCCGGTTTCCGGATTCCGGATTTAACTTAAGTTCGCCCTAAGGTTAAATCCGGAAACCGGAAACCTGACATAATATGCATACAAAAATACAAAACATTTCCGGACTCCGGAAATATTTCCGGAAAACGCAGAAATTTACATGCAAAAATAATGCGTTTTCCGGAAATATTTCCGGAAAACGCAGAAATTTACATGCAAAAATAATGCGTTTTCCGGAAATATTTCCGGATGCCGGTTTCCGGATTCAACCTAAGTCCGCCCTTAGGGCGAACTTAGGTCAAATCCGGAAACCGGAACTCGGAAATAATTTGCTTGCAAAAATACAAAGCATTTCTGGGCTCCGGAAATATTTCCGGAAAACGCAATAATTTACATGCAAAAATAATGCGTTTTCCGGAAATATCTCCGGATTCCGATTTCCGGATTCAACCTAAGCCCGCCCTTAAGTCGGGAAACATCTTACGCTGGACGACATTAGTGGCATCACTAAATTTATTTTAATATCCTAAATTCAAAAAAGTTACGTGACCAACACAGATCGCATCCGACACCGATGCCCATCACCAAGTCTGAGATCGCTCAATAACAATAACAACAATGACTCTGCAAGAAACGCAGCAAATTATGTTTTTCATTATGTGGTAATGCTTGTGTGGTGTCTGGCTACTTCGTGGAGGGCGCGATAAGACTTACGATGAAACTTTGGTAAGTTCCGGCTGTGTGAAGCAGCAGTCTTATGCATTAAATCCAACATGACACGAACAGGTGAAAAACAGTGTTTTCCACAACAGTGTTTCTGTCTTCTGTCTGCTTGGTCTTGTAAGCGAAAGCGGAGAGTTTTCGTACAATACTCATAAGTCCTTAGTCATAGGTTGGTATGTAATTAACCATGCGCTGTTATTTTCAGCCTGGTCCAATTAGCTTGTTGACATGTTATTCTATCAAACTGATAATGGTCTGTTTGGCACTGTCAACCTGTGGGACACGGAAGAGACGCTGTTCTCGGGAAAATTATACAAGAATACATGTGCACCACTGTCTTCTGCGCTTCGTCGCTCTATTATTTTTATCAGTTGGCTTTGCGTTACCCTGAACCGCCACACCAAACGTATGCTGCCGGAAGATCTCGAACCTCCGACCACCCACCAACTGCCAGGCCAGTTGCTGTGCCAACTGAGCTACGGGAACGACTGCGGCTCAGAATCGCTCATAAACACAACACACGCACGTTCAACTATCCAGAACCGTTCACCTGGTGTTTGACCAGCTATTGGTCGCACAATGACTTTATAAGAATTGGTCAATTTTTTTCCTGAATCGTAAAGAGGAAAGTGACGGGGCAGTGACGTTGCGTTGCGCGATCGCACACAAAAGAATGCAGTCCCCAAAATGTTTCAGACCCGCAGCAACGTGGGTGCTCTGCTGGATTATTTTCAGGTGAAAATGTTTTGCGAGAATCACAACAGTGGTTAAGAGTGACTGAACGTGAAAATCAGGATTGATACGATGAATTCTCATGTGGTCATTGTGCGACCAATATACAGTCGTCTGAGACCGTGCCAGGACGCCCTGTTCTCGTGAAAATCAACCTTTCAATGAGCTATTTGTATTGCGGTTACGGTATAGTCTTTCCGTTTTATAAGAGTCCAGAGGCGGTATGCAGAAAGTGTTTGAACGCCTTGAAAACAGCAGTCATCGTCGTGGATGATAACCAACAGGTCGACAACGTTGCTCGAAACATGCGTGTTACTTGATGGCTGCTGTTGCGATGAAACATTTGCTGTATACTTTGTTTGGACCGAGAATAAAATGAAAGACTATACATCTTGCTGTGCTATTGACTCTCTTTTACTCTCTCGCACAAAAATTGGACCTCATCAACATTGGAGGAATCCACTGGCATGGACTTGGCTTGGGATAGGCAAATTTTGATTGAGTTGCATTCTGTGATAGAATTGGCGCACTCATTTTCGACCAGCGTAAAAGTTGTTCCCTGCAGCTGTTAGCAATGAACAATTTTTATGCTGGTGGGAATTAGTGCCCCGACTCGGTACTCCCACGTTCCAAGGCTAGAAAGTGACTGAAATCAACGCTTTTGTGTTCGCATTTTTTGTTGCACGTTTAACCATATACTAGGGATGTCCGTGAGTAAGTTTCACTCAGGTGGGTACTACACCCGTTCGGGACTAAAAGTACAATGCGGGAAAACGACGTGTGCACCCACCTGACCGCCAACTGCTCAAAGAAAGTGTGGTGGCGGGTTGAGAACATAACAACTCCGAGAACATAAAACGGCACACCGCCGAAGAATGGTGGCGAACAACAGCGATGGCCGCACCACACAAACGCAGTAAATACACGTTCGAGGCGTTCTTCGGAACCGCGGCGCCAATCACTGAGCGGTCACGCCATTGGGGACTTCGGTCTACCCAAAACCGGCAAAGATAACCCACTTGTGCACAAAATATATTCGGGGACATCCCTTGCGTATGGTCTGGTCACACGTGCAACAAAGCAATGCGAACACAAGAACGTTGATTTCAGCCATTTTCAGGCGCCCGGCGCGAGTCTCGGGAGTATCCGCCAACATTATCGTAAAATTTGTCTGTGTCTGTTGCTTTCAAAGTTGATACGGACCAAAGCCACAGTGAAGCTTGGCTCACGCACACAGGGCATCGTTGGGGCTACTGTACCATATGACTGTGGGACACCAATTTTTTGAGCCTTCCATGAAGAAAAGCTGGATTGTGCAAACGCATTTTTTAGGATCGTCAGATATAGCACAGGCAGGCAACATTGGGAACAGACTGACACAGCACGATTCATCAGGAGATCATTCGTGTCGACCAGGCGCAGGTCAGGACCAACAGTCAACTTCGTGCCGAGACCCAAATTCTGTAATCTACAGCAATTCACGGCTAGATTGGCTTTGTGCGTGCGCTACGGTAAAAATTGATGTAAAGTGAAGCATGAAATGCACAAGAATGGCGAAAAACGAATTTCTCTTTCAGTTTTTCATCAGGATCGCGCCGGGCAGCTTTTTATCCAGGCATGTGTTTTGATAGGGGAGTGTGCAGCCTAAGCCTAATCCTGAAACAATCCCGTACACTCGTTTATTTTTCAGGTGTTTTCCGGATCTCGTTGTAGGTCTTTGCAGGTCTTTGCGTGAGCTTGCAAATAAAATTTGAATTTGAACAAAGCTAATGAGCGCTGGACCAGAGGTCGCAATCGGGCCGGCCCGACCTCGGGCCGGGCCGGGCCGCGATTTTGGGCTTTTGGCTCGGGCCGGGCCGGGCCGGGCCGGAGATTTGGAGGGTCGGGCCGGGCCGGGCCGGGCACCCCGGCCCGAAGCTTCTGAAGCGACTTTTTTTACTGAAAAATTAGGGATTTTTTTGTCAAAAAATACTAAAATTTCTGACGGATTCGGCAAGTAAGTGATCAGTATTGTCTATCTGACGACGTTTCCATGGAAAACAATCAGTGGTGTGGCTACCCAGGCGTGCAATCAACCTACTGTACCACCAGAAAGGCCTACAATCAACCTACCTGCTGTACCGGCCGAGCTAGGGGGGAACAAAATTTTTTATGTCTAAATTTTGATGAACATGTGCTCTAAAACGCCAATTTCGCGCGCAGCGCGCGATTTTTCGCCTATTTGGAGTGAAAAATATCGATTTTATACCATTTTGAGCCATAAATAGCAACCTACTGTACCAGCCGGGGGCGGCTACCTACCGTAAAAACCTAAATAGAAGGGGGGGCTCTATTAACTCACTGACCCCATTTTGGGGGGCTCTATTCCGGGGGGGCCTCTATTAATTCACTGACCCGAACCTGAAAAATTGTTCCGAGAAATACCCCCCAAAAACCCCTAAAGAGGGGATTGAAAGGATGTTTTTTCGCTTGTAATCGCATTTATTCGTGTCTATTCGTCAATAGGAGGCGTATTATGTGCTCTGAACGAACAACAAACGTGCATAAATGTACCTGTACACCACTATCAAGCCTTAATACACTACAGTATAGGGGATGTTACTTAGGGGGGGCTCTATTCCGGGGGGGCCTCTATTAATTCACTGACCCCTTTTTGGGGGGGCTGTATTACGGGGGGGGCTCTATTCCGGGGGGGGGGCTGTATTTAGGTTTTTACGGTACCTACTGTCTGTACCACCAGGATAGCGCGTCAATCTACCTACATACCTACTGCAGGGTAGTACTTGGGGGGGGTGGGGGGGTCCCCCCCAAATTCATCTATCTATCGTCAACACTTTTTGATTTCATCTATCTATCGTCAACACTTATGGGCAAATCTATCTATCGTCAACAAATTCTGGGAACAATCTATCTATCGTCAACACATTTCGACCCCAAAATGGGTATTTTTGCCTCAAAATGGCTCAAAATCGGTATTTTTGTCCCAAATAGGCAAAAAATCGCGCGCTACGCGCGGATTTAGTACATCTTAGTACATTTTCACTAATATTTACACATTATTACCTACTTAGTACACTATACTATACCTTGATTTTTGGCGACCCCCCCCCCCACCATCTATCTATCGTCAACAAGTTTGGGTCGACCCCCCCCCCCCAGATTTCGGACTTGGGTCATCTATCTATCGTCAACACATTTCGGGTCCCAATCTATCTATCGTCAACACCCTGACCAAGTACTACACTGCCTAAGGGGGGGGCCCACCCCCAGCCACACCATTGAAAACAATTTATTTTCAAGATTCAAAAAGCGCAAAAATTATGACAAAAATTGGGTTAAAATCTGAGCCAAAAAATCGGGCCGGGCCGGGCCGGGCCGGAGATTTGGAGGTTCGGGCCGGGCCGGGCCGGAGATTTGGGGGTTCGGGTCGGGCCGGGCCGGGCCGGGCCGGAGATTTGGGGGCTCGGGCCGGGCCGGGCCGGCCAAACCCGGCCCGATTGCGACCTCTGCGCTGGACCCTAGGGCGCGCCAGGGTAGTACTTGGGGGGGGTGGGGGGGGTCCCCCCAAATTCATCTATCTATCGTCAACACTTTTTGATTTCATCTATCTATCGTCAACACTTATGGGCAATCTATCTATCGTCAACAAATTCTGGGAACAATCTATCTATCGTCAACACATTTCAGCCCCAAAATGGGTATTTTTGCCTCAAAATGGCTCAAAACCGGTATTTTTTGTCCCAAATAGGCAAAAAATCGCGCGCTGTAGTACATCTAAGTAAATTTTCATTAATATTTACACATTATTACCAACTTAGTACACTACAGTGTAGTTCCTGGGGGGGGGGGGGGGGGGCGGGGCGCCCCCCCCCCCCCTCGGGTACACTATCTCCCCCTCAGGTGGTACACTATCCCCCTATCTCCCCCTCCGGGTACACTATCTCCCCCAATTTTTGCCTAAAATAGGCATTTTTAGGCCTAAAATGGGCACTTTTATACCAAAAACGTGTGATTTTTAGGTCAATGTTCTCAAAAGTCGCCAAAATGCCCTTTTTATGAAGAATTTTTTCCAAAAAGGGGCAAAAATAGGTCAAATTTTCTACCTCAAAAAGTGACTTTTTCCCGAATTTGGGTCTTCCCCCCCCCCTTCCCCCCCTCGGGGGTACACTATCTCCCCCTCCGAAAAAAACGGAGGGTCCGCTATCTCCCCCTCCGGACCAGGAACTACACTGGTACACTATACTATACCTTGGTTTTTTGCGTACCCCCCCCCCAGCCCCCACCATCCATCTATCGTCAACCAGTTTGGGTCGACCCCCCCCAGATTTCGGACTTGGGTCATCTATCTATCGTCAACACATTTCGGGTCCCAATCTATCTATCGTCAACACCCTGACCAGTGTAGTGGCAGGCCCATGTGTGGGAGGTAAGTATGATGCGGGGTTGGGACCGGAAGCGTGAGAGGTATGATTTTGGTCACCCAAAAAGGCGAAACACCGTTTTTGTGATACAATTTTGGCCAAAAGTTGAGGTAAAAATAGTACTTTTTCAAAATTTTCGCCGAAAATCGCCTAAAAATAGGTATTATGGGTGGGTTTACGCGATTTTTGGGAAAATAAGGTCGAAAAACACCGATTTTTGCCTTAAAAAGGTATAAAATTGCTTGTGAGAGGTATGATTTGGAGTTGTGAGAGGTAAGTACTCAACCCCCCCCCAACCCCCCCTCGGGTTTTGTGGTAGGTAAGTACTGAGAGGGGGGGCAACCCCCCCCCCCCCAGCCACTACTATGACCCTGACCAAGTACTACACTGGTGAGCGCTGGACCCTAATGATACACAACCCAATTCACAATACCCAATCCCAATCAATACCCAATACCACCCAGGCATTGGGTGGCGCTCTTGGTATTGGGTATTGCCAAAAGCCCAAAATCGCGGCCCGGCCTCTGGCTTTATCTAAAGCGACTAACTGAAAAAAACGTTTTTTTGGAGAAAATACGGAAAAAAACGTTTTTTTTCCGAAACCCGGTGATTTTCGAAAATAAATTACCCAAAAAAATTGCCGGTAATTTATTTTTCCGAGAAAACGTGTTTTTTTGGTTTGAAAATGGCGAAAAATTTTCTTGAGCGTTCGAATCTATGTTACAAAATCGCTTTAAAAACGCCTAAAACAGCCGAAAGCGACCATTTTTCGTGCCTGAAACACGCAGGCGGGGTTTAACAAACCACAAGCAAAGCAAAAACTTGCTCAAAAGTGGGTGTTTTTGACTTCGGAACTCATTAAGTACTGTACTATGTATGGTATAATTTATTTGAAAAAAAAACGTTTTTTTTCGAAACAGAGGTCGCAATCGGGCCGGGTTTGGCCGGCCCGGCCCGGCTCGAGAACCCAAATCTCCGGCCCGGCCCGACCCGAATTTTTGGCTCAGATTTTAACCCAATTTTTGCCATGATTTTTGCAATTTTTTGAACCTATTTTTTTGGTTGAAAATTCATTGTTTTCCATGAAAAAGTCGTCAAATGGATAATACCAATGGTGTAGCAGGGGGGTTCCCCTAGGTACAGTAGGTAGGTAGGTTGACGCTCCATCCTGGTACAGTAGGTAGGTCGCCGCCCGGCAATGTGCGAAAAATCGCGCGCTGCGAAAAATTAGCGTTTTAGAGGACATTTTCGTCATTTCGACCTGAAAAATTTTGTTCCCCCCTAGCTCGGCCGGTACAGTAGGTAGGTTGCCGCCCCACATTTTTGGTGGTACAGTAGGTTGCCGGCCGCCAGTGTAGTTCCTGGGGGGAGGGGGGTCCCCCCAAAGGTACACTAACCGCCGCGACCAAGGTACACCAGTACACTAACCGCCGCGCCAGGTACACTCAGTGCTGTGGCTGGGGGGGGGTGGGGGGCAATGGTACCCTACCCGCCCCGGCCTGGTACGCTAC
>JASAMV010009274.1:0-15702 GCA_030248065.1 Rhynchonema sp. JSB1_4
TTTCCTAGTTTCCAGGAAAGAGGTAGCTGCAATAGTGTCACGGTGGTGCACGATTAATTTGTGTGCACGTGCGACTTTTTGCTTAACTATCGCACGCACCCGCACGCGTGTGACCTAGCAGTGCGGCGCTTTCGCAAATTAATCGTACACCCGCGTGACACTAATGCAGCTACCCCTTTCCTGGAAATGTACTGTATGTATGAAGCCAAATCCATTGTCGCATCAGTTGGGACGCGTGTAGTCATATCGGAAAACGAAAAACAGGAATGAAAATTTGAGTTTTCCGTTTTCCGATATGACTACACGCTGATCGAAAATTGAAAACAAAACTTTTTCAGCTTAAAATCTGACCAATCTGATCAGCAGCCGAAACTTGAGTGGAATAGAAACAGTTTTTGTTGCATGCCAATCTTTGGCTGCAACAGATTGGTAAAGGGCGGCCTTACGTAGAACCGGGAAATAGGAAATAGGAAATATTTCCTATTTCCTAGTTTCAGAAAACTAGGAGCTGCGTTTCTGTTTTGTTATGTTATGCTGATTGTGCCAAAATATTTCCTGTTTCCAAATTGTGTCTCATATTTCGTAACAAATAGTTTTACACGTAACAGATTTCCTATTTCCTAGTTCTACGTATGGCCGCCCTAAGTTCTGGACAGAAAATGTTCAGCAGGTTTCATTCCCGATACGACTACACGCCCCCTAACACGAAGTTTTTGTTGCAAGCACGGATGGCATGGGCTCAAAAAGTGATGTTTCCACAACATTACGCGCCAGTTTCTTTATGTTTAGGCCGCTCTCTGACAAAAGCAAAAAGCAAAAAGTTTAACGCACACTTTTTGCTTTTTGCTTTTTGCTTTTGTCAGAGAGCAAAAGCAAAAAGTTGACATTTTGCTTTTTGCTTTTTGCTTTTGTCAGAGAGCAAAAAAGCAAAAAGCAAAAAGTTGTGCAGCGCGCATAAGCAGCAAACATTAGCGTGTTCCAAGCCTGTGTAATTTTTGATTTTCGGGTTTGTGCAGCCTGGTTTTGGGCGTAAAAAGTCATGATGACTTTTTGCCTTTTTTCAAGTTTTTGCTTTTTGCTTTTGCTCTCTGACAAAAGCAAAAAGCAAAAAGTCAACTTTTTGCTTTTGCTCTCTGACAAAAGCAAAAAGCAAAAAGCAAAAAGTGTGTGTTAAACTTTTTGCTTTTTGCTTTTTGCTTTTGTCAGAGAGCGGCCTTACACTGTTGCAACCGTTGTTGTTGCTGCTATGTACCTGGACTCCGTGCTATTGTTGGTGGTTCTTGCCGCAAAAGATCACATTCAAATTGCAGCTCGAACCCGGTGATAGGGGCGATAGACCGATGGAGTTCAACGTTGACAACGTGCGCAAGTTGATTCAACTGAAGGGGTTTAACAACCTGTTTGAGTACTTGTATGGGCGACTGTCTCGGACGCACTTGGATCTGATGAAAATGATGGCGACTAAATTCGGTGGTAAGTTACACAGTTCAGTGTTGAGTGCAGTTCGGGTTTTATACTTCGCAATATTCGATGGAACACAGAAACAAACCAGAGAATGTGGACAAAACATATATGACATGGGGTGATATTTTCGAAACGGTGTAAAGGTCAGTTGGGTGTAAAGGTCGGTGGAAAGCACGGTCGACAGCTCAGTGTGAGAGACCTCGGTGTAAACTTGAAACATTCCACGTTAATAACAGGCAATGTTTCACGTTTACACCGAGCTACGCCGACCGAGCTTTCGACCGAACTTTACGCCCAACTGACCTTTACACCGTTTCGAAAATTCCACCCATGAAAACAGAGACAAAAAAACTTGCAACAAGTGCAGAGGCGGTATCCGGGTGTATAGTCCAACCACACGCTCATGAGACTCCCTGTTACGGTTCCACGTGTTTCGAAACATTTCAAAAACAAAAGAAAGAGAAATTATCTATGTTTATGCGTTGTCAATTTCTCTTTCTTTTGTTTTCGAAATGTTTCATGAGTCTCATGAGCATGTGGTTTGACTATACCCACCACAAATCGTTTGCAGCCGCCGCTGTCGTCTACACTCCCAAAGCAAACGACGACGGAAGCAAACAGATCGAAATCATATTTCGACAAGCCGATCAAGATCAACCAACTGTGCTCGCGATTCACAAGATGCAGCTGCACGCCGATTATGTCGAATACGGCCTTCGACCGACCACAGTGAACGACACGATTTTCTCGTTCAAGGAAGGCAGCAAATCGGTGCGGTTAGATATTTCAGCACGTGAAGTTATTACAAAAACTCGGTAACTCACGATACCGAACGCGATATTGGGTTGAAAAAGTATCGTGCGCGTGCAGCTTGAACTATAGAACGCGAAATATATGTAACGTCGGCTCTATTTGCATGGTGTTGGCCGAATCCAGTTGCGTTTGCGCACGTGCACACGCTGCTTTCAGCCCAAATTTGCTGCCGGTACTGTGGCGTCAGACTCTCCTGCTCACTGGGAAGAATGTGTGGTTTTACCACACATTTTTTCTTGGTTTTTCATGAAAAAATGTGTGGAGTGCTGCACCTACACATTAAGTGTGGTTATCACGAAAAAATGTGTGGTTTTTAACACGTGGGGTATAGCAGCCCAATACCACACATTATGTGTGGTGTTTACGCCCACGCTCTTGCCCCACACATTAATGTGTGGTTTTCATACTTGGCAAATTTTGGTTCCGAATGCACTTTTATTCGATTTAATAGAAATAAACTGATTCCACACAAGCGCAGTTACACAACTGAAGTAAGATGTATAAGTTTCGATGCTATTTCTGAGGGACTTATGCTACAACAATGTATATTTGATGAAAAGAACAAACCTAAGGTTAATGCGCACAGTAAAAGTTAAGGGCAGATTCATAACAGATCAGATGAAGCATATGATGAAAATGCAATGTGCCGAAAATTTACCCACAGAATGAAAATTTTGAACACTTTAGTAAATGAAGTACAATTATGCGTTCTTCAAATTCCTAAGCGCTGAGTGTTTGTTGATTGTGAGTAATTTGAGTTCATCCCCAGCAGTCGGGCCGCGTAGGTACTAGCTCACCTGAAAAATATGAACAAAGTAAACATGAGCAGCAAAAAATTTTCGACGTATCGAACATATCAAAACATGCAGTATGGTGGAACGATAATCAAACACCCACCGGGAGCTCTGTCAACGTCACGTCAGTTGAGGTCAGTTTTCTGATTCGTCACGAATCCCGGTAGTCGAACGATGCGCAGTCACCTGTGACAGATTTTGATTTTCATAAATTGCACAACACTATCGACAATTAAAGGTAATCAGCCTATCGGCGAATCTGCGTGAATTTAAAACTCAACTGACCTTCACAACGTTCGTTTGTGAAATTTCTTCAGAGCGGTCGATTTAGTTATTGATGAAGATGCAAATATCATAGCTGATATGCTTTTGCGGCAATTGATTCAGTAGATTATGGTAACAAAGCATAAATATGTCTGAACTTCTTAATCTGTAAATGAAGACTGAAGGGCCTAAATGTTTCACGGCGAATTTCCCGCTAGAACATGAATACCACACATTAATGTGTGTTTCATCACACATTAATGTGTGGTTTTTACACATTAATGTGTGGAAATCCCCAAAAGCACACATCTTTTCTTCAAAAACCACAGTTTATGTGTGGTATTGCAAAACCACACATCGATGTGTGGTCTCAAAACCACACATTCTTCCCAGTGAGTGGGTACCAAAACAAGGATATGTTCGCAGGCTTATGTCAGTTTCTTCAGGTGCTGGCACACGATGTGCGCTCCAACACGTTCCTGCCGCTGATGAAAGACGTACTCACTCACGAGTTTCGTGCCAATCAGACGGTGGTGCTTGGCTGGTCAAACCTGTCGCCAGTTTGCCACCTCTATGTGATTGATCCGGACAGTTTCGACTGTGACAGAATTGCGATGGTGTAGTATATTTCTGAATTCACTGCCGTGCACTAAAATACATACGCCACATGGTTCATGTCCGCGTCTAAACCCGAACGCTAACCACGCGCAGTTCTGAAACATTGCGCACAGATGCCTATTGGTCGCACAATGACTATATAAGAATTCATCAAATCAATCCTGATTTTCACGTTCAGTCACTCTTAACCACTGTGCTATTTGTGATTCTCACAAAACATTTTCAGCTGAAAATAATCTAGCAGATCAACCACGTTGCCGCAGGTCTGAAACATTCTCTTTACTACATGCTTTGTGTGCGATCACGCAACGCAACGTCATTGCCCCGTCACTTTCCCTCTTTACGATTCGGGAAAAAAATTTGACCAATTCTTATAAAGTCATTGTGCGACCAATACCTGGCTGGCCGCCAAGCTGCTTGTGTGTGTTTGTTGTTCAAATGTTTCAGCTGTTGATTTTCGGGTTCAGATCTGGGCATTAACGGTGCGTACCTTAATGCACGGCAGCTATTTGGGAAATATATAGTAAATTTCTAATTTCATTGCCTCATGCATTTTTACAGACGCCGGGAAACTCCCGTTCGAAGTCGAGGCAGGCAACAAGCTCAGCACACAGCCAACAAGCCACGCAGCTGGCTCGTGTGCGTTTCGAATGTTTCAGTCACCCAAGATGTGTGTGTCAGCTGCGTGGCTTGTTGCCTGCCTCGACTTCGAGAACGGGAGTTTCCTTGCGTCTGTAAAACTGCATGAGGCAATGAAATTAGAAATTTACTATACCATTATGAACACCACTTTCTTGCAAGAATTTGTGCTTTATGAAGAAGTTGAGAAGAAGTTGATGTTTGCGTGCCATTTTCAGAACGCATTTCGACAATGGAAGAAAGATAAACTCAAGACACCGTTCAAAGCCATGCAAAAGAAGCCGAAAATGTTGTGTTATGGCACGTCGAGCATGTACCAGTTTCAGATGATAACCGCTGGTTAGTCACTTTTGCACTTCAACATCACTGCAACATCATCCCATCAGAGTTTCCCACATGGGACTCCTTCCCCAAATAGAGCCCTCCGAGTGCTATCTATTTCCATGAATGTGTTGCAATAAGTGGAATAACAAAGATTTTTTCACAAATGAGGGCGTAAGCAGATAATTTTGGCACCTTTTTTCAGCAGAAACTGTCCTGATATCGAATCACATAGTGCTTTGGATTTGAAATGAACACAAAGCGAGTGTTGACTTAGCAACGTCAGTGATAATTTCCAGGAATTTCAAAAATCTAATAATCAGGGAAGCCGTCTCCCAAATCGATCCCTCTGTAGGCTTCGGAAACGTTCCCCCGGAGCTCTGTTTGGGCAAAATATTTGAAACATAAAGCTGATTTCACACCTGCTGTTTCCTGATAGAGCCCAGCGGGCTGTTCATATGCACCGGACCGGAGAGCCCCAGTCAAATTTTTGGTTGTGCCGGCGAATTCAAGCGAAGATACCTACAGTAGTTACTATAGAAAAGGCAGACAACACTCGATGCTGAATTTATGCCCGCTGCGTTGCCTGATCCGTAAAGCACACGCGCATATGTGCTGGGGTTGCGCGTCTGGTGCGCTTGTGTGCTGGCTGACCTGCCCGTGTGTGTGTGCTGTGGTGGCACACGTGGTGCGCTTTGCGGATCAGGCAACGCTGCGGGCACAAATAATTCTGCATTAGTGTTGTTGTACGACTATACAGTGTTGAACGACCAACATTACCAGGCTTTCAGAAGACAACAACGAGAACTACGTGTACACATTCGAGGTCGGTAATCCGTCCGGGAGTGAATGGCAAAAGATGAGGGATGAGGATGGCAGTGACGTGAGCGTCGATCGCGTGGAAATCAACAAACTATTCGAGCACAAGTTCGTTTTTTCTATTCCGATCTGCCGCTGACTGTTAAGACAAAACTCCGTTCAACTGGATTCAAAATACATATTGTGGCGGTCTCAACTAACTTTACTGCTGGCAAGTGCCTTTGGCATACTTGGAAACCACTCGACATGGACTTGCGAGGCGTGCCCAAGGCAAGTCCATGCCAAGTTGTTGCCAAGGCCATTGTCGCAGCAAAGTTGATATTGGTCGCACAATGACTTTATAAGAATTGGTCAAATGTTTTCCTGAATCGTGAAGCGTTAAAGTGACGGGGTAGTGACGTTGCGTTGCGCGATCACACACATGTTTCGTTTCGGACGCGCAGCAACGTGGGTGCTCTGCTACATTTTTTCAGATGAAAATGTTTTGTCAGAAACACAAATAGCACAGTGGTTACAAGTGGCTGAACGTGAAAATCAGGATTGATTTGCTGAAATCTTATACGGTCATTGTGCCACCAATACCGCCCGCATTATATGTCAAGCGCATTCGCTCAGGATCCATGCGTTCAGCGGCATTCCGAAACAGGCTCACAAATATTCGCAGTTGATATTGTTGGGTGAGAAGAGCACAGAAGGCGGCGCGACGACGACGGCTGCCGAATTGACCGCGGTGCTCTACAACATTGCCACTGACACTGCGTGCACGTTGGGCAACAAGCACAACACGCTGCCAAACCCAGCTGTTGGTCAGGTTAGTGCCACTGGGATTTTAAATTTAGTCCATAGTTCCCTCTAAACATGTGTACGCTCCTGGTTAGTGGTGTCGTGCGAGCGTCGTTCTAGCTGCTGCCGAGCGCTACATGTTGCAGCAGCACTTCATACAGTGAGTGGTGGGGTTGGGTACCCCCTGAGCCCACGGGTAACCGCCAAATTTTGGCTTATGTATATTACAGTGGCCGAATGTATATATATGTATGTAATGAATTACCAAGGCGCCTATTAGCTCAGTTCAGAGCTACATATCGTGCTAAACGACAGTATTTTTCACTTAACATTCGCTTATTGTACTGTCGTCAACTTCGATCGTCAGCTCATTGTCGTCAACTGCCCTGTATAATTGCTCGCGCTCATTTAAGGTGGAATTATAGTCGGGCTGGCGACCAGCTCGTATTTGCACAAACGGGTGTGAAACAATTTAAAGTTATTTATAATAGACTAAACACATTTAGAACAACACCATAATCACACTTTCAAGTTGGTGGGTATGATACGTAAATATTCGAGTGGTCGCCGCGCCCAAAAAACGGTCGTTGCGCCCAAAATTTACGAAGTTGAAATATTTTAACTTTTTTGGCAAAATTTTAATGTTAAACTATTGATCATTAATGAAGTTTAAAAGAAGCCCAGAATCATTTGTAGCTCATAAAAGCCATTTTTGTTGACTTCCAAACACCACGCTTGAGCTACAGCTTCTTCAAGTGTCAAAGTGGTCGCAGCTCAGGTCGCGCCCAAAATACCAATTGTTTGGTTTTTTTTCACGTTTTATTTGACCAAAATGTTTTTTGCACGCTTGTCTATTTCAACAAGTGGGACCTAATACGCAAACGCCTGAATACTTCAAAAAAACACAGAACAGCGCAGCCAGCGTGCGCCCCGCTGGGAAAGTGGTCGCGCGCGACCAACTGGGCTGCTTTAGTTGACGACGAGAGGTGACCACTTGCGTTGACGACTGTACCATTAGCCTTCACATTGCAGAAGTTCACATTCATGCCGTTGAGCATGCCGAGTGCCGGCAGTGACAATAGCATCATCCCGCAGCATCTGTACCTGGTAGTCGATGACCCAACCAAGCCCCCCGACTGCCAGGTGTTGCGTTATGTGCCCGGACCGACACCCGGACCGACAACCGGTCAAACACAAAGGCAAGACACGGACGGGTATTGGCAAGAGGTGACTGATATAGAGATACCGTCCGGCTCAACGCTAACTGTGATCCGTTAGGTGTCCAACGATCAAGCTCGGTCCAGGGCGTCGGTTTGCTTCACTAGTGGTCAACCAACAGCTTTTACGCTGGTCAAATAACTCACGCCACCTGTGGTTTCTGCAAGCGAAAGTAAACTGGTCAAACCGATCCCTGAGCGAGGTTAAGGTGTCGACGTTTCACAACACGTCATGATTGTTATAATCCCGTTTTGGTTTGCACCAATATTTAATAATAATATAATCACGTGCATATTTTTCATGTTGTTTTGTTTGTCGTGTTCGTTCATAATCCCGTTTTGTCATTCTATTGACCAGTGATTTTACTCCATAACCGGTTCACAATATAGGCAACTGTTTTTTTGCGTGTTGTCTTGCTTCACTGGCATTTTCATTTTATTGCATTATTACTCTACTCAACTTGGTTGCTTATTATTATTATTATTTTTAGGCTCAAGTTGGTCGCTATTCGTTCACATGTGATTTATTCGAAAACGATAGCAATTTTAGTCGATAATAATTTTTATGTGATAAAGAGCACGATGAAAACCAAAATGCACAACCGAACCGATTCACACAAATACAGTATAAATACAGTAAACCTTAAATTCTCGGCGCGGTTTGAGCATGTGCAAAGAAACCAGCAGAGTCCGCAGGCGCCTCCATGTGCAGGGTCAGCATCGCGTAGAGCTGCAGCTGTTGGTGTAACTATGAAGTAAAGGCAAACTACACCATCACGAGCCCGATTTCGAAGATGGTGTGTATTCAAAACGAATAGAAAGGGAAAATCCTCAGGCTCCATTTTGTATTCTTTAACGTGTACGATTTCTCAAATCAGCAGCCACGTCGTAACGTTTCACCAAGCTGCCAGCTGCGAAATCGAGCTAATGTTGGTGTAGTTTGCTTTAAATAATGATACTGTATTATGTATTACGATCATCATAACGCCAAAATAACACACTCAACATTCATTACAGTTCGTGTATCACAGCTTCAATATCTTATACTTGACCGACTTTGGCACTTTGTTGATGATGAGTCTGCCGTCAAACGACAACGACGCAAACACCCACGCATCCGACTGCGACCATTCGCACGCGTACACACGCTCTTCGTGGTCGTCGTAACCACGCAGCACGCCGTCTTCGAGCCTGACACAACAAGGCGGACATTGAGGATCATTTTCATGACAGGTATCAAATTTGGTGATCGGATGTGACTTGCCTTGGTGGCGCGCGTGATTCTTGCATTACAGATATAAAGAAATTTACTGGACAAAGCTAACTTCGTCCAGCTTATCAGTTGTTCGTTTTAGGTCGGGGAGCATCTCTTACGTTGGACGAAATTACATAGTGCCATCACTAAATTTCTCAGTATTCTTGGTTCAAAACAGTTACGTGACCAAGGCAGATCACATCCGATCCGATCACAAAGTTTGATATCGCCCATGGTAATCGGTCGCGGTCCTGTCTCACATGGACGCGATCTGTGATCAGTCGGTTAACGATCGAATCGGACACAAAGACAAGTTTTAAAAAAAACCCCGAAGAAACATATCCCATGGCGGCTTGGTGAGCTGATGTTTCATAAGATACCGTGTGAAAACCACCGCCGCCTAACCTCGAGCTAGGATCATTCACAGCCACATTTTCATGCGCCGTCCATATTGTCAGCGTCGATTTCCTCCGAACACAACGACACCACCGAATGCAGACACACCTGCTGGCGAAAATTATTGTTTTTTCGGCTTGATGGGTAAAATGAGTCCAAACTAAAGAATTTTGTTGACTATCGAATGAATCCATTTGGTTTGTGCGAGGTGCCCCACAACATCGTCAGCACGAATGCACCTGACATTTGACGACCTCAGTGTGTTTGCACAAGCACTGACATCTCATGCGAGCGTGAAACCAGCACGTGTGTCTCTTTGGGGCCACCTGACGTGACCACCTGGTGCATTCGCATTGACGATCACCTGGTGCACCGCCCGTCTGTGAAAACAGGGAGAACCGGTCAACCAATACGCACCTTACAATTCATACGTGACACAGGGGTCGAAAATATGCCACGGGAGACTTTCCTGCCTCCAGATTAGGGTAAGAGGTCGGGGGTACCAGACAGACACCCGACACTTTCAAAAACCCCGACACTCGACATCTGAGAAAAAAGCCGACGCCCGACAATTCTAAAAATACCCGATACCCGACATCTAGTGTTTGAACCAAAAACAGACAAAATTTTGTTCATTGGCATCAATAATGCATTTTTTTGGCTCAATTTATTAAACGCAAGTTTCTTCAAACGAACTAAGCACCAAAATGTCACATTCTGCGCTTCGCAAACATTTGGTTCGAAGAAAATTTTTTCTGAAAATTCTTCTCTCAGCAAAATTCATGTTTTGAACCGCAAGCGTTGGGTGTCGGGTCCCCAAAAAAACCGACACCGGACATCTGGAGGGACCCGACATCCGACACCTACACTTTTTTGGGTGCCGACACCCGACATCCCTCTAACCCTATCTGCAGATAACGAACCTGTGCGTCACTGCTGCACGACAAGAGCAACTGATCGTGATTGGGATTGTAGCGAACCGACCACACCCTGCAAACAAACTTATTATGATCAAATTTAAGAAAAAAAGTTAAAAAAAACCCGACAAGGGGCCGACCAATGGGAGTGCGTATTGATGGTGGTCAGCGGACTGGCCGCACTTCGCACATCCCACAGCCGTATTTTGCCATCGTCGCCGCCCGTGCACAACGTGTATTGACGATTCTGGTTGAAATCAAGACTGCGCACGCCAGCTTGATGCGCCGAATCGATCGAGAATGCGGGGCTGGAAAGATCTTGCGAAATATTATGTTCATTGGAATGAAACTTGCTTTTCAAACAGGGTGGTGGTGGCCAATATGGTGCAGATGATTTTTCTAGTTTCAACATTATTCAAGTTATTTCGGGATTTACTGACTGCCATCACTAGTTTCGTGCAGCAGCACCTGAACGCGAGGATATTTCAGCAGTGTTTTTATAGACTAAATTTAGGTGCCATGGAACCGAAAAATTGAAATCTGGCACCTAGAATTTTCGAGTTTAGGCGCCATTTGGGGCTTTTCAGTGGATTGGCCCTACTTTCGGTGCCAGAATGTTTTTTGGCACCAAAAAATCGTAAATTTAGGTGCCCATGGCACCTAGTCTCATTTGAAATAAAAATCCTGTTTGATCTACTGCAAAAAAGAGATTCACCAGGAAGTCGCGAAATGCACTAAAATGATGCAAAAAGTCGTCACACGAGCAAACCGATTACCCAGGAGCATCGATCGTAACAAGATTTCAGTCCGATAAACCCAAAAAAACAACAACAACAAAAACTTCCAAAATTGGTCAACCTCTGCGATCTGATATCAATTGAACTGACATTCGAGTCCAACGCCAATGCGACAATGTTACTGTGATGATGCGGGTCCCATCGTGCGGCAAATGCGCGACCTGTTGATTTGGAATCGATGCAACTCGTCGATATCGGCTGAAAAATAAGGGGGTGTGTGGGGTAAAAATGGAATCTTCAGGAGGGGTTGATTCATCATGATGCACAAATATGA
The DNA here is from genome assembly GCA_030248065.1 of Rhynchonema sp. JSB1_4. Classification (NCBI taxonomy): domain Eukaryota; kingdom Metazoa; phylum Nematoda; class Chromadorea; order Monhysterida; family Xyalidae; genus Rhynchonema; species Rhynchonema sp. JSB1_4. The sequence continues at coordinate 11,372 of JASAMV010009274.1, forward strand.
ATCCAGGAAGTAAACCGAAATGGCGTGCTTCAGGTAGCATCAACTTCATGTACAGTTCCGGGTGCAATTCTAGGCTGAAAGATGAACACTTCCTGGTGCTAAAAGATAGGCAGCACGCGCAAAACTTCGCGTGCACGTGCGTGCACGCGAAGTTACTTCGACTTTTGCCTATCTTTGCACTGTTTCGCACGCGCGTGCACGCGACTTCAACTTTCAGCCTAGAATTGCACCCGGTACTGTATGTGGCTGTTTTTGACAGGGTGCTTCGACAGTAGCTCCAATTTTCAGACTGTTGTGCAACTGACTGAATTTCGCAACTTTTCACAAAATGACCACGTTTTGTGTGCAGCCGACGAAATTGGAGCTTCTCATAATTATTTGAAATCCAGGCGTGGACAGGACTCCATAATCGTTTCTTGCTCTCAATAATTTGCTAAACACCAAAGTAACACAATACTCTCGCATCCCTTTCAGAAATTTATGACGAACAACAATTTTCACCACCGTATTAGTCGTGCATTGTGTGCGTGCAGGAGTTCGAATATGGTCTGGAGAAACATTTCTCAGAGCCGATCGCTTCACGGAGCTCGCGCAAAACTGAAACAGCCCGAAATTACACCCATATCCAGCCCGTCACAAGCCAACCTTGAGCGTCAGTCCATCAATTTTCGCGTCCACCACACTCAATTCGTTGCGTCCGTGCAACGCGAATGCTTTTGTCGACGTGCTGCTGCTCGGTTGCCATTCGAAACTGGATAAAAATATTGAAATAATATTTGATAATAAAATATTTTTTTACATTTTTGCACCCGACTTAATTTATGTATTGTTTGTTTGTTTTATTGCGTCGGCACCTTCTCAAATATACACAACAAAAGAAGGTTAAGTGGAAAAAGCATAATTACAAGACCGGGTATGAAATTTATGGACATGAAAATAAATACAAAACAGGGTGTGTAAGTTACGGAAATGAAAAATAAACACAAAACCAGGACAGGAAAGAGTGAGAAGGTGGACGAGATTGCGGACAGGTGAACGAAGACAAGCAGACGGAAACTCAATGCACAAAGAATCACAAAATGTACAACGGTGCAATACCGGACGTGCAAAACTATACAACATAAAGAAACCGCTGCTGTAATGTTCGTTTGAGTCCGCAGCGCAACCTTTTTCACGGTGGCCAGCCGCGCGGGAGGACCATCACCCCTTCCCACATTGTCCTTGCAGGCCAATAGTCCAATGTGGTGTCACTCGGGGCTCCGGCTTGCATGGTTCCCTTTGGTGAAGCTGTTGGTTGACGAAGTTGGCCTTCATTACCATTAGCACATCGGTAATGAAGTTGTACGGGCGCCACCACGTGAAGGTCTTCGTCACGGCCCCTTTTTTATGTATTGTAACACTCTCGCATACTTTTGCTCATTTCCTCCTTGTTTTTTTTTGGTGAAAAATTTTTCTCGTTTTTTTTCAATTTTATTGAACTGATGAACCTATTTTCACACGCAAAAAACGTGAAATGGGCACGCACCAAGCCACCGTCTCGCCGGGTGATGTTGCGCGAAAGTTGGCCAGTTGATGCAGTGTGCCGGTGTCGCTATCGATTTCATTCGCGTACTGCATTCGCCACACGGTCACACCAGACGTGAGCACGTTGTTGCGATCAACTGACAACATTGGTGAATTGGAGTCAAAGATCACAATAAATTACGGTTATGAGTGGTCCGGTTCTAAATTGTTACGTTCAGGTATGAAAAAGAAATTACTAGCTGCGATTCCTCGAGCTCCACAATTACAGCGTGCTTTTATCGGTGACCAAAATCTCAGGTTTTTTGACCGAAAAACAATCAGTTTTGATGGGTTTTTTTGCATTTTGTGATGGTGTTTTGGAGACCTGTCCTTTTTTACACCGATTATTGGTGCCCGAGCACAACCAAAACTCTCTGTTCTGTGACCAGTTACACCACAAATGCAAGTAAAACTGAACACGGAGGAACCAACAGACAGCAAAGGATCGAGGTGAAAATTGACACCACGCACAAGTTTGTCTGTTTGTGTTTGTCCCACTTTAACCCCCCCCCCCACCAGTGATGTCGTTGGAATCCCAAATGAAAAAGTCAGGACACGGGATGCCCAAAATCCAAAATTTTTGGGATACCGAATACTCAAAATGAAAAATCTCAGATACCCATGGGAAGTTGTCCAAAAAGGTCAATTTTTGTCGGAAAATCGAGCAAAATCGCTGTGGGAACGGCAAAAATGGTCATTTTTGGGGTTGGGCGTGCTTTAGCAAACAATTTTGACCGTATTGCAAAACTGGGTAATTTTTACTGTTTCGGGAAAATTTTTGGGTAGGATACCCCTGGACAAAAAATCAGGATACCGGATACCCCTGGGAGAAAAAATGAGGATATCGCATGCCAGGGGGCAACCCCCCTCCCCCCAAACGACACGCACGACTGCCCCCCCCCCGCAAAAAGAGAACGAACCTGAATTGTGACATGACGCGAATATCGTCTCATCATCAGGACACGCAGCCAAATGCCAAATTTCACCGACGTTGTGCACAAACTGCGTCTTGCGAACGCCGTTCAGATCGTCGTTCAACTCGAGCAAATGGATCTGAAAAGCGAAACAAACCGAAAACATCGTGCAGATGGACACTTCCGGAACAGAGGTCTCAATCGGGCCGACCGACCGGGCCGGAGATTTGGAAGATTGTGCCACGGGCCGCGACATTGGGCCACGCGCAGTGATGTAGTTGGGGGGGGAGGTATGGGGGGTATTACCCCCCCCCCCCAACTGCAAGGTAGCTTTCTTGCTCCCAAAACCCCCAAACTGGCTAGCTAGCTTTCTTGCTCCGGTCATCAAGTCACAAAAGTGTTGTTTTTAGTACCAAAATGGCCATTTTATGGACCAAAATGGTCAAATTCGCTCAAATTTTCTCTCATGTGCACGAAAATACGTATTTTAAGACTTATTTTAGCATAATTTCGAGTTTTTTGACTTCTGGACCAATACCCCCAAATCGGGGTACCCGGCTAGCTAGCTAGCTTTCTTGCGCCGGACCCCTCCAGCTAGCTAGCTTTCTTGCTCGGACCAACTACATCACCACGCGCCGGGATTTTTTGGTTAAAAAACCCAAATTTCTACGAACTTCGAAGTACAGTTGATCAGTGATGGCTGTTCTGAACCGCAACAGTTTTGTCAAAAACACTCACTTTTGAATCAAGTGCTTGGGCAGAATATTATCCAGGAGCGCCCAAAAATTTTGCCTCAGAAACGCTCTAACAAGTACCACAAAAATTTAGTCGGGCCGGGCCGTGCTTCCCAGACCGACTGATTGCGCCGGGCCGGAAGTTTGTGCAACGGGGCCGGCCGGGCTGGGGATTGTTGAGAGAGACATCTGTCCCGGAACAAAAAAAATCTTTTTTTGGGCTTCTGGTCTCTCACTGCCCGCCAATGTAGTTCCTGGGGGAGGGAGGGGGAGGGTTTTTATTTCAAAATCGGCTAGTAGCAATTGCTACTAAAATGGCAATTTTTAGTAGCAAATTTCTGAAAGCCATTTTTCGGTGTTTTTCTTGTTTTCGATATAATCAGGTGGTAATACCGCCTGCTAAACAGAGTACAACACTGAGCGCGCGCGACGCGCGCTAATCTCCCCCAATTTTTGCCTAAAATAAGCAAATTTAGGCCTAAAATTGGCAGTTTTAGGCCTAAACTGTGTGATTTTTCGGTCAAGGTAGTCAAAAATCTCCAAAATACCGTTTTTATAGAAAATTTTTTCCAAAAAAGGGCAAAAATAGGTCAAAATTTTTACCTCAAAAAGTGACTTTTCCTCAATTTGGGTCTTCCTCCCCCTTCCCCCCTCGGGGGTACGCTATCTCCCCCTCCGAAAAAAGTGAAAAAAATGTGAGTCGACATAAAAATAAACATGTCGACATAAACATTGGTAAGCTAAGTAACGCATTTCAGCAACGCTTTCACAATTTTTGATGTTCTTTATCTGGCATATTTGTCCGCAAAATACATAATATCAAAATAACGAAAAATTCACCAAATCCTGTTGCTTTGGAACAGAAGAGCACAGAGATAAAAAACGATCAAAATCAAAAGATATGAAACTACCACAAAGTAAAAACGGAATCAAGACAAAAAGTTTAAAGGAATCATAGACAGCCTTTTGATGGGTCAACACCTTCCGACCGCATCGTATACCGACTGCTGATGGGTCAACATTATCCGACCGCATCATAGACGGCCTGCTGATGGGTCAACACCTTACCTCCGCACCATAGACCGCCTGCTGACCGGTCAACACCTTCACTCCGCACCAT